>JAMXDD010000004.1:15888808-16115425 GCA_024733475.1 Syzygium grande
CTATAGATAGCGGTAGAGTTCTGATGAGAAATAATGTGGTCTGCAAGGTTGTGGGGATAAGGATAGTTTTGATTCGAATGTAAAATGGGGTGGTGCATACACTGATAGACATGATGCATGTACCGAAGCTCAAGAAGAACTTTGTCTTTCTAAGAACACTTGATGACATCGAGTGTAAGTACACAGTTGAAGGTCGAGTACTTAAGATATTTTGAAGTGCCATGACACTGATGAAAGAGAGGAAAGTGAATACTCTCTATCATCTACTTGGAGAGAGCATGACTAGAGTTGCTGCAGTTTCATCAAGTGAGTCAGACTTTGACTTAACTCGATTATGGCATATATAGTTAGGGCACATGAGTGAGGTGGTTATGACGATGCTGAGTGAGAGGGGGCTGTTGAAGGTTCAAAGAATAGGGAAGCTAGACTTATGTGAGCAATACATCTTTGGGAAGCAATGCCAGATTAAATTTACTATAGCTATTCATTCGACCAAGTAATCGGTTGAGTACATTCATCCATACATCTGGGGTCCTTCTCAAGTGCCTTCGAAAAAAGGTACCCGATATATGTTGACATTTATCAACTTTTACTTGAGGAAGGTATGGGTATATTTTCTAAAGCACAAATCTAATGTGTTTGATTGGTTTGAGATATTTAAGGCATTGTTGAGAAGCAATTAGATAAACAAATCAAGTGCCTAAGAATTGATAACAACATGGAATTCTATAGTAAATATTTTACCAAATTTTGTGTGAGAGAAGGGATTGTGAGACGCCACATGTTACCTGGGACACCACAACATAATGGCTAGCAAAACAGAACTTTACTTTACTAGAGCGAGCTCGGTGCATGCTTTGGCATGCAAGACTAGGCAAGGAATTTTGGGCCAAAGCAATAAACATGGTATATTATCTAGTTAATTGATCTCTATCATCTGCTATCAAGTGGAAGACTCCTAAAGAAGTATAGTAGAGGAAACCTGTTGATTACTCCGATTTACGAGTATTTGGATGCCCTGCGTATGCTCATGCAAGTCATAGTATGTAGCTAAAGGCGAATAAGTGCATATTTCTAGGTTATGCACATGGGGTGAAAGGATATAAGCTGTGGTGCACTAATTCCAAATCACTTGATTTTCATTTAAACAGAGACGTGATCTTCGACGAGACTATAATGCTTCAATAGAGGAGTCTGGAGACACAACCAGCAGAACAGACAAATCATGGTGTCAGTAGTGAGGTGGAGTTTCAGGTGGAGATTCTAGAGAACTTAGAGGTAACATTGATTGAGACTGTAGATGAGGCCCTAATTCCTAAAGTCGATGATACTAAATAATCAACACAGTCGCAACATACTATAGTTGCGAGTAGACAGAGAATGCAAATCAAACCACCAATACGTTATGGCTATATAGATATTGCTTATGCGTTAACTATAGGTGATGAGGTGGAGACAGATGAGCCTTTGTCTTACTCTGAGGCAATGGCTAATAGTGAGTCATCGTAGTGGCTAGGGGTTATGAGTGAAGAGATTGAATCACTCTATCGAAATTAGACATGGAAGCTAATCACAGTATTCAAGAGCCAAAAGATTATTGGAAGCAAATGGGTCTAAAAATAGAAAAGGGGCATTCCTAGTGTTGAGCCAGCGAGATATAAGGCGAGACTTGTTGTAAAGGCACTCTATTCATATATTACTTGCCATAGTCGCTACATAGGATCTTGAGCCGGAGACGTTAGATATGGAAATGACGTTTTTTCACAGTGAGTTAGAGGAGTGGATTTACATGAGGCAGCTAGAGAGATTTGCTACTTTGGATAAGGAAGACCATGTTTGCTTGTTAAAGAAATATTTGTATGGGCTGAAACAGTCTCCTAAGCAAAGGTGTAGGCGTTTTGAGGCATTCATGATCAATCAGGAATATTTGAAAAGTCAAATGGATAGATGTGGTTGTTTTAGGAGATTAAAGGATATGTCTTTGACTTATTTGTTGTTTTATGTTGATGATATATTTATAGCAGCTAAGAATATGTCTAAATTTGATGTGCTGAAGAGGCAGTTAAGTGCTGAGTTTGAGATAAAAGATTTAGGTGTTGTAAAGAAAATGTTACATATAGAGATTTTGCATGGTAGGCTGTAAGACCTTTAAGTCTATTTCAAAAGAAATATATTGACAATATTGTGGTACAGTTTAATATGCAATCAGTTAAATTTGCAGATACACCTTTTAAGAAGCACATTAAAATTTTTGACTAAGGAGGAGGAGGAGCATATATCTCGTGTTCCTTATTCAAGTGCAATAGGTATCATTGTGTATACTATGGTATGCACTAATCCTAACATTTCACAAGTTGTGAGCATAGTTAGCCATTACGTGAAGCATCCTGGTAAAAATCATTTGAAGCTATGAAGTGGATCCTTAGATGTATAGGGGACAATGGACTTGGGTATACTATATTGGAGAGACAACAATGGCAATGGGACCACTGGTTATGTGGATTCATATCACGCCAGTGATTTGGATAAATCGGGTTTTTACCAGGATACGTGTTTACGCTTGCAAGTGGTGTAATTAGTTGGAAAGCGTCCTTACAGGATCACGTTACCTTGTTTTTAATTGAGGCTAAGTACATGGCACTAACCTTTATAGCGAATGAAGCGATATGAATAAGGGGTTTGCTCTCATACTATGGATTAGATCGAAAATGTGTTGATATACACTATGATAACCATGATGCAATATATCTAGCTTATAATTCAGTTTATCACGAGCAAACGAAGCATACTAACATTAGGTATTACTTCATCCGAGATGTCTTAGCAAAGAGTAAAGTTGTTGTAAAGAAGATAGCAATAGCGAGAATCCGCAGACATGATGACTAAACCTATTCCTTTGGCAGAGCTCAAGCTTTGCTTAGAATTCAATTGGCATCTATAGAGAGTGAGTACCCGTCGAGTGTTGGTAGAGTAGCATGGATAATGAACACTATGACTTGGCTTCAAATGTCGAGCCAAGATAGAGAATTGTTATATTATGTCTCAAGTTTGAGCCATCTATAGAACTTGACCCAATTGAAGGATGTAGATCAATTTGCTGAATTATTCAAGATTGCCATATAAGAGAAAGACATACAAAGATGAAGGGCAAGGAATTTTGTGTGAGAGAAGGGATTGTGAGACGCCACATAGTACCTGGGACGCCACAACATAATGGCTAGCAAAATAGAACTTTACTTTACTAGAGCAAGCTCAATGCATGCTTTGGCATGCAAGACTAGGCAAGGAATTTTGGGCCAAAGCAGTAAACATGATATATTATCTAGTTAATTGATCTCTATCATCTGCTATCGAGTGGAAGACTCCTAAAGAAGTATAGTAGAGGAAACTTGTTGATTACTCCGATTTACGAGTATTTGGATGCCCTGCGTATGCTCATGCAAGTCATAGTATGTAGCTAAAGGTGAATAAGTGCATATTTCTAGGTTATGCACATGGAGTGAAAGGATATAAGCTGTGGTGCACTAATTCCAAATCACTTGATTTTCATTTAAACAGAGACGTGATCTTCGACGAGACTATAATGCTTCAATAGAGGAGTCTGGAGACACAACCAGCAGAACAGACAAATCATGGTGTCAGTAGTGAGGTGGAGTTTCAGGTGGAGATTCTAGAGAACTTAGAGGTAACATTGATTGAGACTGTAGATGAGGCCCTAATTCCTAAAGTCGATGATACTAAATAATCAGCACAGTCGCAACATACTATAGTTGCGAGTAGACAGAGAATGCAAATCAAACCACCAATACGTTATGGCTATATAGATATTGCTTATGCGTTAACTATAGGTGATGAGGTGGAGACAGATGAGCCTTTGTCTTACTCTGAGGCAATGGCTAATAGTGAGTCATCGTAGTGGCTAAGGGTTATGAGTGAAGAGATTGAATCACTCTATCCAAATTAGACATGGAAGCTAATCAAAGTAATCAAGAGCCAAAAGATTATTGGAAGCAAATGGGTCTAAAAATAGAAAAGGGGCATTCCTAGTGTTGAGCCAGCGAGATATAAGGCGAGACTTGTTGTAAAGGGGTACACACAGTGGGAAGATAATGACTACAATGAGGTGTTCTCTCTTGTGGTAAGACACACTCTATTCATATATTACTTGCCATAGTCGCTACATAGGATCTCGAGCCGGAGACATTAGATATGGAAACGACGTTTTTTCACAGTGAGTTAGAGGAGTGGATTTACATGAGGCAGCCAGAGAGATTTACTACTTTGGATAAGGAAGACCATGTGTGTTTGTTAAAGAAATATTTGTATGGGCTAAAACAATCTCCTAAGCAAAGGTGTCGGCGTTTTGAGGCTTTCATGACCAATCAGGACTATTCGAAAAGTCAAATGGATAGATGTGGTTATTTTAGGAGATTAGAGGATAGGTCTTTGATTTATTTGTTGTTTTATGTTGATGATATGTTCATGGCAGCTAAGAATATGTCTAAATTTGATGTGCTGAAGAGGCAGTTAAGTGCTGAGTTTGAGATAAAAGATTTAGGTGTTGTAAAGAAAATATTACGTATGGAGATTTTGCATGGTAGGCTGCAAGACCTTTACATCTATTTCAAAAGAAATATATTGAGAAGATTGTGGTACATTTTAATATGTAGTCAGCTAAATTTGCAAATATACCTTTATCGCGATCTAAAATTTCTCAAGCTAATGAATTATTAAGACTAAGTCTAACTCGGGCCCTTCCAAGCCTTACCAATTCGCAACTTAGGGTTTAAGTTTTTAACATGCAAAAGTTTTCATACTTGGAGTCGTCACTAATCTATTTGTGGTAGGTCGATTAGATACCTAAACAAGATGTAGGTAGATATGTTTTATTTCTACGAACCAGAGATTCTAAGCTCGGGGATTTGATTACGCTAGATTTAGTCTAATGCCCTTTCGGTACCTTTTCTTTTCAAAAAATGTTTGTGTAGGCAATCTGGATCCATTTTATTACCTAATCACTAACATATGAGGTGTTCATGCAGGTGCGCAAATCACCAATTTAACACACAAGAAAACGATAAATAGATTGCAAGGTAGGAGAATGACGTACCTTAAAGCAACGCAAGCATATGCATTGTTAGTAGAAAATCATATAGATAATCCTAATATGATTTCCAATTAACAAAACAAGGCACTCAAGATGTTGTTTAGGATTTGTGCTTTATTAAAATGCAAACTAACCTATATGCAAAGACATGAAAAAAATGACATGTGATTAATGCAACCTAGCATGCGAACTATATGTCATGCAATGACGTGACCTAATTCTAATGATAGACAAATGATTTATTTTTTGTATTTTTCCAATGAAATTCGGAATTAGAAAATAATGAAAATTTATTATCTAGTGCAAGATATTATCCAATTCATTTTAGGAAATAAACTAGGTCAAATCCTAATTTAAATTGGGATATTATCTTAACTAGATAAACCCTATAAAAGCATGCAATCTAAAAAAAAAAAAACATACCTTGATCCTATCCAATCTTTTTGGGAGATTCAAATCAAATCAAAGATTCAAACCAAAATCAAAGATAACATCCAATCATCCAAGATATCATCGATATCCATTCAAATTTGGAAAATAGATTAACAAATCGTATCTCGGGCATGAGGATCGGACTGGCCAATTTTTCACGCAATCGCGAATCATGTTTCGGGCATGAAATCGGATTGACGATTTTCCGTGTGATCGCGAGTCATATTTCGGGCATGAAATCGGATTGTCGATCATATGCACATTGTGAAATTAGGAAAATATCCCAATTTACGGACTCCGAAAAGATTTTTGGATATGACAATATCGACACAGCATATAATTGAGATCACAATAAACTCAAGTTAGGCAATTTAATATATTGAAATTGAATCGAATAATGTATTACTTAATTCGAAATATTGCATGGGTGACGTTTCCGAATTTGACCGACGGATGGCTTGAGCTCAATGACCGGCGGTGGGGAGGATAGCTGCAGTTTGGCTACTCGCGGTGAACGCAGCCATGTGGTATCTCGGTGGTGTGGTGCTCACAGTAATAAACTTACAAAACAGAGCGATATACTTCGCCGAACAGGGGCTTGTGCAGGACAGGGGCAGTATCGACGCAGGATGAAACGTAGCGGCTGCGTCGCTCGGGATAGAAAAAAAAAACAGCAACGTCGATGGAGCAGCAGCGTCGAGCAAGACTGGCGGCAAACTGGAGGGGTGGCTTCGTAGTGGAGATGTGCCCTTTTGGAGTCTTCCTGTAATGCGCATAACGTGCTCCTCTTTTGAACGGTGGTCAAAGTCCTTCACCCAACTTCCACCACTTAGCTCCCTCTCATGACTTTTCCTTTGGTGGTGTTGTCTCCGGCCCTACACTTTACTTAGCAATTTAATGAAAAAGAATCGAACTTTATCAGAACTCTCCCAAACCTGGATCGGGGAGTGAATGTTGCGGGATGATGGAGCTACGAAGAGAGTATGCTGATGTTGTCTTGCGAACGTGCAGGCACAGGATGCGGAGAGCAAAACAGAGAGGGAAGCTCAAGGACATGCAGCTACGCCTGTGGATGAACGATGGCAATCCTCCAGAGAGAGAGAGACAAAGGAGTTAGACGCCGGATGGACACCGAGGGCCACCGAGAGAACACCCAAAGGGAGAGAGTACCGCCAGTGCACTTTGCTCTTCTCCGAACACACTCTCCCTCTCTCTTCAATTGTGGTCGTGTATTCAATGTGCACTATGAGTGTGTGCGGGAAGAGCCCCCTTCTCTGTGTTCCTCTCAATTGTTGCCCGTAGGAGGTCCTATTTATAGGTGAGAGGGCCTAGGCTTTTCAGAGAAAGAGAACCTCTTGGGATATTTGAGATTTATTATGTTTTGACTTCTTCCCCATATTTTCTTTTTCTAATTGTAACATATACTGCCCTTGCCTTCTTTGAGACAAGAGAATATGGCCAAACATATATTCTTCCTTGCATGTGATCAAATTTCTTTCTGTCCACACTACCGAAAGACGTGAAGGCCTCCATGATACTGTCCAATATATGCCTCCATGCTATGCCTCCATGCCCAAATTCCCTATGCTTCATTCCCTCTTTTGTTATTTTCTTTATATTGTTTCCCTTTGCATGAAGGAAACCAAATCTACTGATCCTCCTCCCTCTTCCTTTTATTTCTTTCCCCTCATATATTGCAAATCCACGTGCCCTAATTGAAGATATAATAAGATCAAGTATATATCACCACGTGCAACCTTGTCCCTTACCGAATATTTCCACCCCATCCTATCCAAATTCCAGCTTTGTCCACTCTTTCACGTGAATATTGTTATGTTGTGCTCAAAAGATTTTCGCACATGTCAATCTTGACCACTTGAGGGCATGACGAGTTGGGCTGAATCTTTAATTTACAAGGGCTTGATCCAATTAATTCCATTGGGTTCGAGAACCTCTGTACTTGAGTCTATTAACTCCAGTTCAATTAAATTTTATTAAGCCTATCTGCCACAAGTCTGATGCAAGTGCAACTACTTAATAAATGTTCTTAAAACTAAATGCTATGTAATTTAACTTTAATATTTTTGTTAGGGACTAAAACTTAAACCCTAATTTTCTGTGCAATTAATCACTAAATGATTAGTTAAAATTTAGATGTCAACAACCTTTTGAGAAGCCCGTTAAAATTTTTGACTAAGGAGGAGGAGCATATATCCTATGTTCCTTATTCAAGTGCAATAGGTAGCATTGTGTATGCCATGGTATGCACTAATCTTGACATTTCACAAGTTGTGAGCATAGTTAGCTGTTCGTGAAGCATCCTAGTAAAACTCATTGAAAGCTGTGAAGTGGATACTCATATATAAAAGGGACAATGGACTTGGGTATAGTGTATTAGAGGGACAATAATGGCAATAAGACCATTGGTTATGAGGATTCGTATCACACCAATGATTTGGATGAGTCGGGTTTTTGCAGGGTGGTACGTGTTTTACGCTTGCAAGTGGTGTAATTAGTTGAAAAGCGTCTTTTACAGGGATCATGTTACCTTGTCTTTGAATGAGGCTAAGTACATGGCACTAACCTTTATAGAAAGGAGGCGATATGAATGAGGGGTTTGCTCTCATACTTTGGATTAGATTGAAAATGTGTTGATATACATTGTGATAACCATGATGCAATATATCTGGCGATAATTCAATTTATCACAAGCAAACGAAGCATACCGACATCAGGTATTACTTATTCCGAGATGTTTTAGCGAAGAGTAAAGTAATTGTAAAGAAGATAGTAACAACAGATAATCCGGCAGGTATGATGACTAAATCTATTCCTTTGGCAGAGCTCAAGCTTTGCTTAGAATTCAATTGGCATCTATAGAGAGTGAGTGCCCGTCGAGTGTTGATAGAGTAGCATGGATGATGAACACTATAACTTGACTTCAAATGTCGAGTCAAGATAGAGAATTGTTATATTATGTCTCGAATTTGAGCCATTTATAGAACTTAACTCAATTGAAGGATGTAGATCAATTTGTTAAATTATTCAAGATTGCCATGTAAGAGAAAGACATATAAAGATGAAGGGCAAGTCTTCTGCCACTACAAGACAAAGAAGGGGGATCAGGCTTACTATAAAATATATATATATATGTAGAAAACATGGGCTAGCTAGGGTTTTAAGAAGAAACGAAAAGAAAAGAAAAGTAAAATAATTAGGTTCTCTTTTGCTTAGCTTTAGGTTGTCCTTTTTTATTTTTCTCATTAAGATTGGCCGCCAGTGAAGGTTGAAAATGGGCTCCTTCAACGAGAAGTGAAATTTCGACCCCAAAAAAAAAAAAAAGAGAAGTGAACAGTAGCCGTACAGTGGTACTCCTTCAGAGGAAAGTGTAGTAGTCAGTGTTTTTTGTTGAAGGAAGCCACACGCACAACGAAGGGAAATGGAGCAGCTGCACAGTGAACTCCTCAAGGCTGTGAGTTGAGTTAAGTTGAGTTTTTATCTTTCTCTTGGTCGTAGGTTGTCCTTTTTCTTTTTCTCTGTAAGAGCGGCCTCCAGTGAAGGTTGAAAATGGGATCCTTCAACAAGAAGTGAACGGTAGCCACACACACAACAAAGGGAAATGGGGTAGCTGCACAGTGAACTCCTCAAAGTTGCGACTTGAGTTGAGTTTTTATCTTTTGCTTGGTCGTAGGTTATCGTTTTCTTTTCTCTTTAAGAGTGGCTGCTAGTGAAGGCTGAAAATGGGCTCCTTCAACGAGAAGTGAACAGTAGCCGCACGGTGAGACTCCTTCAAAGAGAAGTGTAGCGGCTAGTGTTTTTTGTTGAAGGAAGTCGCATATACAACAAAGGGAATAGAGCGGCTGCACAGTAAACTCCTCAAAACTGTAAGTTGAGTTTTTATCATTTTCTTGATCGCAGGACTAGCTTAAATACCTAGTAATTTGTTCGGTGAGTTTTACATAAAAAATGAGTTGTTTATTTGTAAACACTTTGAGTTTGGGTATAATTTAGGTGTGGCAAACACTCGAGCGTATGAGCAATTGTAAATTTTGATTTTTCGATTATGGTGAATTATTTGCTATTGTCTCTCCCCACGAATGTAAGTATTAACATGCAAAGTGAATCACGTAAATCTTTAGTGTCATTTATTATCCCTTGTTTGTTTTTTCGGTGCTTTCACGTCGACTTAAATTGTGAGATCTCGATTAATTTCCGCATTTGTTAATATTACAATAAATTTCATCTTCCTTTCTAAATTGCCATGGATTGGAATTTGTTGCATTTCAAAGATAACTGGACTTAGTCCCACTATATCGAAATGACCAAAATGGCTTTTACTTTAAGTAAACTTGTACCAGCAAGCTAAACCTAGACCATAGACTTATATTTCCTCTATCTCTCCCCTCGCCCGCTTCCTCTTCCATATCCCATCTCTCTCTCTCTCTCTCTCTCTCTCTCTCTCTCTCTCAAAACGAAGCAAGCTTCCTCCCTTGCTGTCCTTCAAGCTTCCATCATTAAGTTTCATTAATGCCATTAAATGGCCCTTGACTTAGAAGCCCTATTTCATGATGACAAGCATTAATAACCTTAGACTTTGGAGGTCCTATCATTATGGGACACAAGGCAAGGCCATTCGGCCAAGCCAAGGGGAAGTCAAGAGTGAGAGAGGCCATTCGGCCAAGAGAGAGAGAAAGAGAGAAAGAGAGAGAGAGAGAACCTAAGGGATAAGATCCAATTTAATGCCCTTAATTGCTTTACATCATGACTTTTGACTATTGTGCATTAATGCACATTAATACTTTACTTCTTCTCCAAGCCTATTTGGCTATAAGGAAGCAAGAAGTCTCACGTGAAATTCCCCCCCCCCCCGCCTCTCCCTCATCTCACGCCAACATCTTCTTCTTCTTCCTTTGTTCTTGTTTTTCTCACTTTTGACCGAGAAGCTCACGCCCAAAACAATCCCGAACCAGCCCGTGTCTCTTTTCATTCCTATCCAAGAGCCACGGTTTGGCCTTCGTAAGCCTAGGTTTGCTCAGCCAAGCAAGAAGGAAGCAAGGAGAAAGCTCGAAATTTCCCGAGCTCACCCGTCTTGAACCCCATTCTCTAGTTTTGTTTGTCGTTGAGTAAGTGAATTCCCTAATAACGGGAAAGGATGTTGAGATGTATTGTGACATGGTTTGCTTGGACCATTTCTCGGTTGTTTGGTTGGTCGTAGTTGGTTCATTTCTCGATTTGATCCTATTTCATGTTTGATGTTGTTTTAAGATAGAACCGAGCCTTAGTTTGTAAAGTGTGCATGATGTGGCCATGCGTGATATTCTCTTGTTTGAACTTTGCTATTGATCTGCCATTGATGCGGGTGCGGCAAGGGCCTACTTATGTTAACGGCGATTGATATATCCTCGTTTGATATTAGTGTTTTCACTTGCTGAGTCTTCCTGACTCATTCCTCATTTTTCTCTCTCAGGTCCATAGGATGGTCGAACGGACGGTGGCGACAGGGGCAGTTTGAGCCATGTTGGAGTTCGGGGAAAGCTAGGAGCTGTGAATCCGAAGTAGTGGGCTTAAGACACCCAAGCCATAACGTTTGTTGTGTGTAAATGGCTAAAATTGACTAAGTTAGCTTGTAAAATATGTTTGCGTATCTTGTAAATACAAGGTTTGCTCATGATGCTTCTTGTCTTATTCCGCTATGTAAATTAATTGTGATTGTCCCGAGAAATGCTTCCGCTTGTATGTGTAACAAAAGATAATAATGAACGGGACGTCATGTTAATGACCCCGAGGTGGGGGCGTTTATAGTTGCGAATCACCAACTTATTGAATTTGTCGGTGTATTGGTCTACCGTTCACGTACCTTATCTCAGATTTTGGTATCTCTGGTAGAGCTCTCTCTTGTATCATTTAGGGAGGAAGTACTTTTGAATATTGTCTTCCATTTTTCTCCATGAAGTAATTGGAGCCTTACCAATAGATTAGCGAGTTTGCTTCTCACGTCTCCACCAAGCTATAGCCTTGCCTCGGAATCGCATAGTAATGATGCCAACTCGATGATCATCCGGGACATTCCTATGTTCGAAAACTTCATTCACAAGTGTTAACCAATCGACAATTTCATTAGCAAAATCGGTACCTAAGAATTCTGGAATCTCTCCTGATTTCCTTTTCCTAATCTAGTTCACGATCTTCTTATGCGCAATATGGAGCATTCCTCCTTCGGGGAAAAGATTGCACACTTTCTAAAGAAGAAGAATCACCATTGGATTCTTCGGTTCTAGAATGGGGTGGAGGATTGTTTGCTTCAGCCCTTAGACACTGAACTTCCCTGCTCAAGTCATCAATTCATTGATGCAAGTTCACCACAAGTGTGTGCACTTGCTCCAATGAAATGGTTCTGCCACCTCGACGTCTTACTTTTCTTGGAGGCATTGTCCTCTCCTATAAAGCTCTGATACCAAATGACGTAGCCTAAAGTCAACTACTCAAACAATAGGATCAGGAGAGTGACTCACACACACGGAAACTCATCGCAAATAGAGTAGAAATTTCAGTTCTATGCTAGTTTGGGAAAATGGGTATAACTCTGTCAAATCAGATCGGAATGACTTGATTCCAAAGCCAAAAGAACAAGGACTCCCTAGATCTACAACTTTCTTGTTCAAATAAGCACTATGAAGTTGTCGAAATTAGAAGGAAATGGACGGTCGTTACTAGCCAGAATGCGAGAAAGGAAAGGAACTTCAAGGATGCTCTTCTAGGTCTCTAAGGAAGTTGCAAGGGCATCAATTCTTCTAGATTGAAACTAGAAGCACTAAGGAACTAGGAAATGTTAAATGTACAATATTTCCAATGCTAGTGGCCGTATCAAGGGAGTCTTGATGCAAGCTTCGATGCACGGAAAATGACAAAGTCAATGGCTATCTTGAAGAGTCTTAATGCAAGTTTCGATGCATGGAAAATGACAAAGCTATAGATGAGACTTTTCTCTTATTGATGTTATCGGTAAGACTCTCGTCGACAAAATGACAAAGTCAAAGACAAGGCTTTTCTCTTATCGATATTATCAGTAAGACTCTTATCGATTTGTCTATCTTAAATACGAGCTGATCTTCTTGGCTGAACGAGTTGATGTTGAAGCCGGGCTATACCAAGCATCAAGATATTCAAAATTCACAAAGCGATATGGGATTGGACTGTGATTGTCAAAAGATTTAGAAATCTCTTTATGTTCTTGACTAAAGAAGAGTTCAAAATCGAATGAGGGATCGAGAGAGAAACCTTCGCTAGGTTCAAAGTTTTGATATATCTAGCCGTTGTCATCGTCTTCTCATTTTCTATCTCCAGATGTTTCTTCTGTCTCGGTCCGTGGATCGCTTTGTTCAGTTTGAGCAATAGGTTGAATAGGTGGTGATGGTTCTTTTTCTACTTTAGGTTTCTTTGTGGGATTAGTCTCTTCCTCTTTATCAGCAGAGGATTTTGTGGATGGTGATGTTGGTTGTGGTTGAGAGGACTCTCCAATAGATAGGGACAAGGGCTGAGGTTCAGCAGCTTTGCTTTTAGTAGGTAAAAGTACTTATTCTTTTCTTTGATGAACGCTTATAGCATTTGTTCAAGAGAGGTGCTAGGAATGAAGGAGCTTCCAGTTGCAGCAGTGGAAGGTCAGTTGGTATGACCTTTTCCTTTCTCGAGTGCAGTCGCGATTCTAGAGTTTTAGTGCTAAGGATGATTCCTTTAGTTGAGAATGGAAGAGTTGTGATTGCAAAAGCAGATTCACCATGTTCTACAACATGGTGAGAACCAGGAATGCTCTGACTTTGGGTTACTTTGGTTGATCCTTCTGGCTGGTCAATAAGATCAATGTGGGACAAACCTTCTTTAGAAGCTCTGGCTAGCACGGTACTGGTGCAAGTGGATTCGGGAGTGCCCATGGTCTTTCAAGATTTGGGAGCCATTGAGAGAGTTTTGGGAATGAGGAAATTGAGAGTGGCTCAGGAAGATATCAAAAGTCAGGAGCGATTTATTTAGGCGGTTTTCATGATGGAGAATAATGTGTGTACTATCTCCTTATAAATAGGAGCAGTTTACCCACATTCATAAGGTTAGCCGTTACTCAATAACGGTTACTTTCTTATTTATTTCAATAAATTCCTTAGAAAATCTTGATAAAAACGAATAATAGAATATCGAGTGTCACGTGTCACGCCCCGAACACCTTCGAGCACGCGACACACTTCTCTGGTCGAATGATGCGACATCTCAGGGTATCGCCGACCCAAATTAAACTTATTAGAAATTTATATCAACACTGAAAACCACCAATACCCGGACGATAATAACTAGGATAATCAGGGAGAATGCACAAATTCATTTCTCATTCAAACTTAATAATATCCACAATTTACAAAACCACATATATACAAGCACACCGCATTGCCCCACTACATATCACCGATACAAAAAAGGATCGATAACCTGGGTACTATATCACAAAAAATAGTATGCTTCAAAAGCCTATTCCACAACCCCTACACTTGCCCCTACGCCCTCCACTTGGCGTCCACTCCGAGTCTGATTTTTCATCTTCTGAATCTGAATTCTCTTGAGTCTCCTGCTCGTTTGTTGGGTACTCTACCACGTTAATGTCAGTGTACAATAGTATTGCAAAACGCTACGATGGCGGCGAAAGGTTCATTGATCAGACCAGGGTTGTGAAATATTTGGTTGAAATAATTATGAGATTACATCTTAATAAATACATCCCTAAACCCCACCTAGGCTATCACGTACCTCCAGACAACACATACCTGACACAAATAACCACTCATACTAACAATCACACACGAACCTACCTGGAATTCTTCATACACCTCACTACACGCCAAATAATAATACAGCCAACATGCCATAATGATGCCTCATTCATGCCGCAAAAACAAAGCATGTGATATGAATTCACATGCATCAATGCATCACAATCGCGCGTGCCTCGATTATAAGGCAAAACCTACTTAGGCATGTCCCATACCATGCCTAGCAGTTTTTACCCCATAATCGAGCACCACATCACACGATACAACCACACTCGCACACTAACTCACGCCATGCATCAGCTTTCACAATCCTCACCGCGTCAAATCGAGTCCAGCTCATTCCCAACTTTTCTACTACCCGCACCCGTGTAAAACACATCAGGCCAATGGTCTTGACTTGATCGAGCATCGTCACCCCGTCGGGCCAGGCATTGTTACCTCATCAAGGGGACGACTCGTCCCCGTAAACGAACACTCCTCAAAACGGAATCATACACTCAACTTTCCTTTTACCGCGCCCGCATAAAGCGCATCAGGCCAACGGTCTTCTAACCTTTGTCAGCATCGTTACCCGTCGGGCCGGGCATAAATCACCTCATCGAGGGATAGCATTGTCCCTCGAAATGTACACCCTCAGGATGGATCCTACCCCGCATAAGCGAACACGCCTCAGGGTACCACTTTTCCGACCATTCCAATCATCTCATACCATCGTGCCACCCATTGCTACATGATCACACATCACACACGTGCCACACAATCTCCGCCACACATGCCTTACGCCAACATACATTACCATCACATAATCCGCCACACGGCCACACATACTTGGCACGCAATCATACACAATCTTTTGCTCATAAAATGAACATCCATAGAATCAGGATAAATCTGAGCAGTTTACACAGTGACCGAAATCCCATCAAAATAAATAGTAAACGAACTCCAAAAATTTAAATTTTGGATATGTCATAAAAACATCTTGATAGATATTTCTTATGAAGAACACAAAATCCGGTTCAATCCGTAACCATGCCTTTTTGTCCCTCAAAATCAGACCAAAATTAGTTAAAACTAACAGACTATTTTATCCTCAAAATATATTTATTTCAACACTCAAATCACCTTTAAAAGCTTTGAAATTTTTATATGTCATAGAAAAGAAAGTTGCTAACAACTTTTGTGAAGGAAGTTTATTGTCTAGAAAATTTTATAAAAATTTGCAAGACAAGAAGGTTGGGATGAACAGTGCTCCGGACAGTTTTAATACGGTCTGAAAATGGGCTTTTTCAAACCCAAATGGCCTCCAAAATTTTCAAATTTAAAATATGTTATACTTCAAGATGTTGGGAGCAACTTTTATAAAGGAAACTTCCTCAAATTCTACCCACAAAAATAGCAAACCGGACAGATACAGTAGTCACAAATATGAGAATCACACCAAACCGCACGGTTCAAATCCTAGTTGATTTCTGCAATTTCAACCGCCAAAACTCATTCTACCATGTCCAAACTATCATCCACCAGCCACATGAACATCCATAAGCACAACAAGGGATCAAGCTTTCCTCTAATCCATTTACAATCACTTCCATCAACCCCTAAACTACCATAAACCGGCGCCTAAACGAGTCCATTAATACCCGATATCCTAAATAGAGTTGAGGGCGTGACTTACAACTTTAGGCTAACTCGGCTAGAGTGGAAGGGGGATCGGCTGATCGGAAGCTCATGGTGGGTGAACGCAGCCATGTGGTATCTCGGTGGTGTGGTGCTCACAGTAATAAACTTACAAAACAGAGCGATATACTTCGCCGAACAGGGGCTTGTGCAGGACAGGGGCAGTATCGACGCAGGATGAAACGTAGCGGCTGCGTCGCTCGGGATAGAAAAAAAAAACAGCAACGTCGATGGAGCAGCAGCGTCGAGCAAGACTGGCGGCAAACTGGAGGGGTGGCTTCGTAGTGGAGATGTGCCCTTTTGGAGTTTTCCTGTAATGCGCATAACGTGCTCCTCTTTTGAACGGTGGTCAAAGTCCTTCACCCAACTTCCACCACTTAGCTCCCTCTCATGACTTTTCCTTTGGTGGTGTTGTCTCCCGCCCTACACTTTACTTAGCAATTTAATGAAAAAGAATCGAACTTTATCAGAACTCTCCCAAACCTGGATCGGGGAGTGAATGTTGCGGGATGATGGAGCTACGAAGAGAGTATGCTGATGTTGTCTTGCGAACGTGCAGGCACAGGATGCGGAGAGCAAAACAGAGAGTGGAAGCTCAAGGACATGCAGCTACGCTTGTGGATGAACGATGGCAATCCTCCAGAGAGAGAGACAAAGGAGTTAGACGCCGGATGGACACCGAGGGCCACCGAGAGAACACCCAAAGGGAGAGAGTACCGCCAGTGCACTTTGCTCTTCTCCGAACACACTCTCCCTCTCTCTTCAATTGTGGTCGTGTATTCAATGTGCACTATGAGTGTGTGCGGGAAGAGCCCCCTTCTCTGTGTTCCTCTCAATTGTTGCCCGTAGGAGGTCCTATTTATAGGTGAGAGGGCCTAGGCTTTTCAGAGAAAGAGAACCTCTTGGGATATTTGAGATTTATTATGTTTTGACTTCTTCCCCATATTTTCTTTTTCTAATTGTAACATATACTGCCCTTGCCTTCTTTGAGACAAGAGAATATGGCCAAACATATATTCTTCCTTGCATGTGATCAAATTTCTTTCTGTCCACACTACCGAAAGACGTGAAGGCCTCCATGATACTGTCCAATATATGCCTCCATGCTGACCAAATTCCCTATGCTTCATTCCCTCTTTTGTTATTTTCTTTATATTGTTTCCCTTTGCATGAAGGAAACCAAATCTACTGATCCTCCTCCCTCTTCCTTTTATTTCTTTCCCCTCATATATTGCAAATCCACGTGCCCTAATTGAAGATATAATAAGATCAAGTATATATCACCACGTGCAACCTTGTCCCTTACCGAATATTTCCACCCCATCCTATCCAAATTCCAGCTTTGTCCACTCTTTCACGTGAATATTGTTATGTTGTGCTCAAAAGATTTTCGCACATGTCAATCTTGACCACTTGAGGGCATGACGAGTTGGGCTGAATCTTTAATTTACAAGGGCTTGATCCAATTAATTCCATTGGGTTCAGAACCTCTGTACTTGAGTCTATTAACTCCAGTTCAATTAAATTTTATTAAGCCTATCTGCCACAAGTCTGATGCAAGTGCAACTACTTAATAAATGTTCTTAAAACTAAATGCTATGTAATTTAACTTTAATATTTTTGTTAGGGACTAAAACTTAAACCCTAATTTTCTGTGCAATTAATCACTAAATGATTAGTTAAAATTTAGATGTCAACAACCTTTTGAGAAGCCCGTTAAAATTTTTGACTAAGGAGGAGGAGCATATATCCTATGTTCCTTATTCAAGTGCAATAGGTAGCATTGTGTATGCCATGGTATGCACTAATCCTGACATTTCACAAGTTGTGAGTATAGTTAGCTATTACGTGAAGCATCCTAGTAAAACTCATTGAAAGCTGTGAAGTGGATACTCAGATATAAAAGGGACAATGGACTTGGGTATAGTGTATTAGAGGGACAATAATGGCAATGAGACCATTGGTTAAGAGGATTCGTATCACACCAATGATTTGGATGAGTCAGGTTTTTTGCAGGGTACGTGTTTACGCTTGCAAGTGGTGTAATTAGTTGAAAAGCGTCTTTACAGGATCATGTTACCTTGTCTTTGAATGAGGCTAAGTACATGGCACTAACCTTTATAGAGAAGGAGGCGATATGAATGAGGGGTTTGCTCTCATACTTTGGATTAGATCGAAAATGTGTTGATATACATTGTGATAACCATGATGCAATATATCTGGCGTATAATTCAATTTATCACGAGCAAACGAAGCATACCGACATCAGGTATTACTTCGTCCGAGATGTTTTAGCGAAGAGTAAAGTAATTGTAAAGAAGATAGTAACAACAGAGAATCCGGCAGGTATGATGACTAAATCTATTCCTTTGGCAGAGCTCAAGCTTTGCTTAGAATTCAATTGGCATCTATAGAGAGTGAGTGCCCGTCGAGTGTTGATAGAGTAGCATGGATGATGAACACTATAACTTGACTTCAAATGTCGAGTCAAGATAGAGAATTGTTATATTATGTCTCGAATTTGAGCCATTTATAGAACTTAACTCAATTGAAGGATGTAGATCAATTTGTTAAATTATTCAAGATTGCCATGTAAGAGAAAGACATATAAAGATGAAGGGCAAGTCTTCTGCCACTACAAGACAAAGAAGGGGGATCAGGCTTACTATAAAATATATATATATATGTAGAAAACATGGGCTAGCTAGGGTTTTAAGAAGAAACGAAAAGAAAAGAAAAGTAAAATAATTAGGTTCTCTTTTGCTTAGCTTTAGGTTGTCCTTTTTTATTTTTCTCATTAAGATTGGCCGCCAGTGAAGGTTGAAAATGGGCTCCTTCAACGAGAAGTGAAATTTCGACCCAAAAAAAAAAAAAAAAAAAAAGTGAACAGTAGCCGTACAGTGGTACTCCTTCAGAGGAAAGTGTAGTAGTCAGTGTTTTTGTTGAAGGAAGCCACACGCACAACGAAGGGAAATGGAGCAGCTGCACAGTGAACTCCTCAAGGCTGTGAGTTGAGTTAAGTTGAGTTTTTATCTTTCTCTTGGTCGTAGGTTGTCCTTTTCTTTTCTCTGTAAGAGCGGCCTCCAGTGAAGGTTGAAAATGGGATCCTTCAACAAGAAGTGAACGGTAGCCACACACACAACAAAGGGAAATGGGGTAGCTGCACAGTGAACTCCTCAAAGTTGCGACTTGAGTTGAGTTTTTATCTTTTGCTTGGTCGTAGGTTATCGTTTTCTTTTCTCTTTAAGAGTGGCTGCTAGTGAAGGCTGAAAATGGGCTCCTTCAACGAGAAGTGAACAGTAGCCGCACGGTGAGACTCCTTCAAAGAGAAGTGTAGCGGCTAGTGTTTTTTGTTGAAGGAAGTCGCATATACAACAAAGGGAATAGAGCGGCTGCACAGTAAACTCCTCAAAACTGTAAGTTGAGTTTTTATCATTTTCTTGATCGCAGGACTAGCTTAAATACCTAGTAATTTGTTCGGTGAGTTTTACATAAAAAATGAGTTGTTTATTTGTAAACACTTTGAGTTTGGGTATAATTTAGGTGTGGCAAACACTTTCGCGTATGAGCAATTGTAAATTTTGATTTTTCGATTATGGTGAATTATTTGCTATTGTCTCTCCCCACGAATTTAAGTATTAACATGCAAAGTGAATCACGAAATCTTTAGTGTCATTTATTATCCCTTGTTTGTTTTTTTCGATTGCTTTCACGTCGACTTAAATTGTGAGATCTCGATTAATTTCCGCATTTGTTAATATTACAATAAATTTCATCTTCCTTTCTAAATTGCCATGGATTGGAATTTGTTGCATTTCAAAGATAACTGGACTTAGTCCCACTATATCGAAATGACCAAAATGGCTTTTACTTTAAGTAAACTTGTACCAGCAAGCTAAACCTAGACCATAGACTTATATTTCCTCTATCTCTCCCCTCGCCCGCTTCCTCTTCCATATCCCATCTCTCTCTCTCTCTCTCTCTCTCTCTCTCTCTCTCAAAAAACAAGCAAGCTTCCTCCCTTGCTGTCCTTCAAGCTTCCATCATTAAGTTTCATTAATGCCATTAAATGGCCCTTGACTTAGAAGCCCTATTTCATGATGACAAGCATTAATAACCTTAGACTTTGGAGGTCCTATCATTATGGGACACAAGGCAAGGCCATTCGGCCAAGCCAAGGGGAAGTCGAGAGTGAGAGAGGCCATTCGGCCAAGAGAGAGAGAAAAAGAGAAAGAGAGAGAGAGAGAGAGAGAACCTAAGGGATAAGATCCAATTTAATGCCCTTAATTGCTTTACATCATGACTTTTGACTATTGTGCATTAATGCACATTAATACTTGGCTTCTTCTCCAAGCCTATTTGGCTATAAGGAAGCAAGAAGTCTCACGTGAAATCCCCCCCTCTCCGTCATCTCATGGCAACATCTTCTTCTTCTTCCTTTGTTCTTGTTTTTCTGACTTTTGACCGAGAAGCTCACGCCCAAAACAATCCCGAACCAGCCCGTGTCTCTTTTCATTCCTATCCAAGAGCCACGGTTTGGCCTTCGTAAGCCTAGGTTTGCTCAGCCAAGCAAGAAGAAAGCAAGGAGAAAGCTCGAAATTTCCCGAGCTCACCCGTCTTGAACCCTGTTCTCTAGTTTTGTTTGTCGTTGAGTAAGTGAATTCCCTAATAACGGGAAAGGATGTTGAGATGTATTGTGACATGGTTTGCTTGGACCATTTCTCGGTTGTTTGGTTAGTCGTAGTTGGTTCATTTCTCGATTTGATCCTATTTCATGTTTGATGTTGTTTTAAGATAGAACCGAGCCTTAGTTTGTAAAGTGTGCATGATGTGGCCATGCGTGATATTCTCTTGTTTGAACTTTGCTATTGATCTGCCATTGATGCGGGGTGCGGTAAGGGCCTACTTATGTTAACGGGCGATTGATATATCCTCGCTTGATATTAGTGTTTTCACTTGCTGAGTCTCCCCACTCATCCCTCGTTTTCTCTCTCTCGTGTCCATAGGATGGTCGAACGGACGGTGGCGACAGGGTCAGTTTGAGCCATGTTGGAGTTCGGGGAAAGCTAGGAGCTGTGAATCCGAAGTAGTGGGCTTAAGACACCCAAGCCATAACGTTTGTTGTGTGTAAATGGCTAAAATTGACTAAGTTAGCTTGTAAAATATGTTTGCGTATCTTGTAAATACAAGGTTTGCTCATGATGCTTCTTGTCTTATTCCGCTATGTAAATTAATTGTGATTGTCCCGAGAAATGCTTCCGCTTGTATGTGTAACAAAAGATAATAATGAACGGGACGTCATGTTAATGACCCCGAGGTGGGGGCGTTTATAGTTGCGAATCACCAACTTATTGAATTTGTCGGTGTATTGGTCTACCGTTCACGTACCTTATCTCAGATTTTGGTATCTATGGTAGAGCTCTCTCTTGTATCATTTAGGGAGGAAGTACTTTTGAATATTGTCTTCCATTTTTCTCCATGAAGTAATTGAGCCTTACCAATAGATTAGCGAGTTTGCTTCTCACGTCTCCACCAAGCTATAGCCTTGCCTCGGAATCGCATAGTAATGATGCCAACTCGATGATCATCCGGGACATTCCTATGTTCGAAAACTTCATTCACAAGTGTTAACCAATCGACAATTTCATTAGCAAAATCGGTACCTAAGAATTCTGGAATCTCTCCTGATTTCCTTTTCCTAATCTAGTTCACGATCTTCTTATGCGCAATATGGAGCATTCCTCCTTCGGGGAAAAGATTGCACACTTTCTAAAGAAGAAGAATCACCATTGGATTCTTCGGTTCTAGAATGGGGTGGAGGATTGTTTGCTTCAGCCCTTAGACACTGAACTTCCCTGCTCAAGTCATCAATTCATTGATGCAAGTTCACCACAAGTGTGTGCACTTGCTCCAATGAAATGGTTCTGCCACCTCGACGTCTTACTTTTCTTGGAGGCATTGTCCTCTCCTATAAAGCTCTGATACCAAATGACGTAGCCTAAAGTCAACTACTCAAACAATAGGATCAGGAGAGTGACTCACACACACGGAAACTCATCGCAAATAGAGTAGAAATTTCAGTTTATGCTAGTTTGGGAAAATGGGTATAACTCTGTCAAATCAGATCGGAATGACTTGATTCCAAAGCCAAAAGAACAAGGACTCCCTAGATCTACAACTTTCTTGTTCAAATAAGCACTATGAAGTTGTCGAAATTAGAAGGAAATGGACGGTCGTTACTAGCCAGAATGCGAGAAAGGAAAGGAACTTCAAGGATGCTCTTCTAGGTCTCTAAGGAAGTTGCAAGGGCATCAATTCTTCTAGATTGAAACTAGAAGCACTAAGGAACTAGGAAATGTTAAATGTACAATATTTCCAATGCTAGTGGCCGTATCAAGGAGTCTTGATGCAAGCTTCGATGCACGGAAAATGACAAAGTCAATGGCTATCTTGAAGAGTCTTAATGCAAGTTTCGATGCATGGAAAATGACAAAGCTATAGATGAGACTTTTCTCTTATTGATGTTATCGGTAAGACTCTCGTCGACAAAATGACAAAGTCAAAGACAAGGCTTTTCTCTTATCGATATTATCAGTAAGACTCTTATCGATTTGTCTATCTTAAATACGAGCTGATCTTCTTGGCTGAACGAGTTGATGTTGAAGCCGGGCTATACCAAGCATCAAGATATTCAAAATTCACAAAGCGATATGGGATTGGACTGTGATTGTCAAAAGATTTAGAAATCTCTTTATGTTCTTGACTAAAGAAGAGTTCAAAATCGAATGAGGGATCGAGAGAGAAACCTTCGCTAGGTTCAAAGTTTTGATATATCTAGCCGTTGTCATCGTCTTCTCATTTTCTATCTCCAGATGTTTCTTCTGTCTCGGTCCGTGGATCGCTTTGTTCAGTTTGAGCAATAGGTTGAATAGGTGGTGATGGTTCTTTTTCTACTTTAGGTTTCTTTGTGGGATTAGTCTCTTCCTCTTTATCAGCAGAGGATTTTGTGGATGGTGATGTTGGTTGTGGTTGAGAGGACTCTCCAATAGATAGGGACAAGGGCTGAGGTTCAGCAGCTTTGCTTTTAGTAGGTAAAAGTACTTATTCTTTTTCTTTGATGAACGCATATAGCATTTGTTCAAGAGAGGTGCTAGGGAATGAAGGAGCTTCCAGTTGCAGCAGTGGAAGGTCAGTTGGTATGACCTTTTCCTTTCTCGAGTGCAGGTCAGTTGGTATGACCTTTTCCTTTCTCGAGTGCAGTCGCGATTCTAGAGTTTTAGTGCTAAGGATGATTCCTTTAGTTCAGAATGGAAGAGTTGTGATTGCAAAAGCAGATTCACCATGTTCTACAACATGGTGAGAACCAGGAATGCTCTGACTTTGGGTTACTTTGGTTGATCCTTCTGGCTGGTCAATAAGATCAATGTGGGACAAACCTTCTTTAGAAGCTCTGGCTAGCACGGTACTGGTGCAAGTGGATTCGGGAGTGCCCATGGTCTTTCAAGATTTGGGAGCCATTGAGAGAGTTTTGGGAATGAGGAAATTGAGAGTGGCTCAGGAAGATATCAAAAGTCAGGAGCGATTTATTTAGGCGGTTTTCATGATGGAGAATAATGTGTGTACTATCTCCTTATAAATAGGAGCAGTTTACCCACATTCATAAGGTTAGCCGTTACTCAATAACGGTTACTTTCTTATTTATTTCAATAAATTCCTTAGAAAATCTTGATAAAAACGAATAATAGAATATCGAGTGTCACGTGTCACGCCCCCGAACACCTTCGAGCACGCGACACACTTCTCTGGTCGAATGATGCGACATCTCAGGGTATCGCCGACCCAAATTAAACTTATTAGAAATTTATATCAACACTGAAAACCACCAATACCCGGACGATAATAACTAGGATAATCAGGGAGAATGCACAAATTCATTTCTCATTCAAACTTAATAATATCCACAATTTACAAAACCACATATATACAAGCACACCGCATTGCCCCACTACATATCACCGATACAAAAAAGGATCGATAACCTGGGTACTATATCACAAAAAATAGTATGCTTCAAAAGCCTATTCCACAACCCCTACACTTGCCCCTACGCCCTCCACTTGGCGTCCACTCCGAGTCTGATTTTTCATCTTCTGAATCTGAATTCTCTTGAGTCTCCTGCTCGTTTGTTGGGTACTCTACCACGTTAATGTCAGTGTACAATAGTATTGCAAAACGCTACGATGGCGGCGAAGGTTCATTGATCAGACCAGGGTTGTGAAATATTTGGTTGAAATAATTATGAGATTACATCTTAATAAATACATCCCTAAACCCCACCTAGGCTATCACGTACCTCCGCACAACACATACCGACACAAATAACCACTCATACTAAAAATCACACACGAACCTACCTGGAATTCTTCATACACCTCACTACACGCCAAATAATAATACAGCCAACATGCCATAATGATGCCTCATTCATGCCGCAAAAACAAAGCATGTGATATGAATTCACATGCATCAATGCATCACAATCGCGCGTGCCTCGATTATAAGGCAAAACCTACTTAGGCATGTCCCATACCATGCCTAGCAGTTTTTACCCCATAATCGAGCACCACATCACACGATACAACCACACTCGCACACTAACTCACGCCATGCATCAGCTTTCACAATCCTCACACGTCAAATCGAGTCCAGCTCATTCCCAACTTTTCTACTACTACTGCACCCGTGTAAAACACATCAGGCCAATGGTCTTCTGACTTCGTCAGGCATCGTCACCCCGTCGGGCCGGGCATTGTCACCTCATCAAGGACGGCATCGTCCTACGTAAACGAACACTCCTCAAAACGGAATCATACACTCAACTTTCCTTTTACCGCGCCCGCATAAAACGCATCAGGCCAACGGTCTTCTAACCTCGTTAGGCATCGTTACCCCGTCGGGCCGGGCATCGTCACCTCGTCAGGGACGGCATCGTCCCTCGTAAATGTACACGCCTCAGGATGGATCCTACCCCGCGTAAACGAGCACGCCTCTGGGTACCACTTTTCCGACCATTCCAATCATCTCATGCCATCGTGCCACACGTGCTACACGGTCACACATCACACACGGCCACACAATCCCACGCCACACATGCCTTACGCCAACACACATTACCATCACATAATCACGCCACACGGCCACACATACTTGGCACGCAATCATACACAATCTTTTGCTCATAAAAATGAACATCCATAGAATCAGGATAAATCTGAGCAGTTTACACAATGACCGAAATCCCATCAAAATAAATAGTAAACGAACTCCAAAAATTTTAAATTTTGGATATGTCATAAAGAACATCTTGATAGACATTTCTTATGAAGAACACAAAATCCGGTTCAATCCGTAACCATGCCTTTTTGTCCCTCAAAATCAGACCAAAATCAGTTCGCTCTAACAGACTATTTTATACTCAAAATATATTTATTTCAACACTCAAATCACCTTTAAAAGCTTTGAAATTTTTATATGTCATAGAAAAGAAAGTTTCCAACAACTTTTGGTGAAGGAAGTTTATTGAAAATAGCTATAGAAAATTTTATAAAAATTCGGCAAGACAAGAAGGTTGGGATGAACAGTGCTCCGGACAGTTTTAATACGGTCTGAAAATGGGCTTTCGTACAACCCAAATGGCCTCCAAAAATTCCAAATTTAAAATATGTTATACTTCAAGATGTTGGGAGCAACTTTTATAAGGGAAACTTCCTCAAATTCTACCCACAAAATTCTCCACAAAAATAGCAAACCGGACAGATACAGTAGTCACAAATATGAGAATCACACCAAACCGCACGGATTCAAATCCTAGTTGATTTCTACCGAATTTCAACCGCCAAAACTCATTCTACCATGTCCAAACTATCATCCACCAGCCACATGAACATCCATAAACACAACAAGGGATCAAGCTTTCCTCTAATCTATTTACAATCACTTCCATCAACCCCTAAACTACCATAAACCGCGCCTAAACGAGTCCATTAATACCCGATATCCTAAATAGAGTTTAGGGCGTGACTTACCCGAACTCTAGGCTAACTCGGCTAGAGTGGAAAGGGGGATCGGCTAATCGGAAGCTCATGACGGCACACGGCAGTGATGATCGGCGAAACGGCAACGGCGGCGACGTTCCTTCAATGAGGGCCTCTCACGGCCAAACCAAGAGGAAAATGAAAGAGAAGAAGTGGCGTGGGAGGGGAGATGATCGGCTGATGGGGGAAGAAATGGGAGGAGAGAGAGAGAGTCAAAGGGGTTTTATGGGTCAAAAAAGTGGTGCCACGTGTCATAATCTCGTGCGTTGGACCATTTTGCCCTTTGATCCAATGGCCATTAATCACTCTCATCCAATAATTGAGGGGCCTTTTGGTCAATCAATAATTCTGCATTTTGAATCATAATTATCCACAATAATTCCCAAAAATTGCCAAAATTCGGAACCCAAAAATAGGCCATAATAGCAAAACGGTAATTTTCCGGTCCCGGGTCGAAATTTCATTTTTCAACCGTACCAACCCCAAATGTGTGTGGCCAACATAATATGATGTCGGATTCGCAAAAATAACCTTTTAAACCCTCGAAAATCGGCTTCAAATTCTGGGGGGCAAAATAGTAAATTTTTCACTTTCAGGTCGAAACTCCATTTTTCGACCGTACATACTCCAAATATGCGTGGCTACTCTAAAACGGCATCGGCCTCGAAAAATAATATCATACGGCCTCGAAAATCGACGTCGGAGTCCAAATGGGTAAAATCGTAATTTTTCCAATTTCGGCCGAAATTCCAATTTTCAACTGGACTAGCCCCAAATATATGTGGCCACACCAAAACAACATTGGCCTTGCAAAATAGTTGCAAACACCCATAGAATTTCGACATCGAAATTGAGGTCCAATTTAGCAATTAAAATTGCTCAATTCAGAATTTTAGAGCCTCTTACTGACAGGTGGCTATTTAGGAATTACGCATATCGACCTAGGGTTATCCGAGTCATAACGATTCCGATCCTAGAGAGAGATCAGAATTATCACTAGTCCCAGAGATCACGATCGTTCGGGTTAAGTTCGGGACTGGTTGGCCACGTACACTTTCGATCGTGCAAAATCACCTGCGATCCGATTGTACATCGTTGGCCTTGGCCAAACCAAATTCGTCACTTTTCCTAAGATCTGTCCATATTGGCCCAAAATATTTCCTTATCGTTTCTCGAGATCGGTGTCCGATTCGCGATCGGATCCCTAGTCCACGTGCTGTTTTTTTAGTTAGTCATACCCCATTGGTTAGTATCCGAGAGTGATCAGCTCTGGGCGAGACTCGCTAAAATGAAATGCGAAATGATGCCAATTTTATTGATCCCGAAATTACGTTGAAATTCAAGCTGTTACGTAATGGCAGCAAATCAAAATGTCAGAACAGTCAGGAAAATTCCCAGAGGTAGTTATTGTAATGGTAACAAATTTTTGAATTTGTCATGTGTACCTATTTGTCCATTGATTTTGCCAAGTAGATATTTCCAATGAGTTGATGAAGCTTAAACCTAATTTATTCAATTGGATTGCATATTCCTAGCTCTCCTCCAATGAATTCGATAGCTTGTTTGTCCAATGGCTTAGTGAAGATGTTAGCCAACTGATGTATCAATTTGATAAACTGAATGGAGATGTCTTCATTGTTTACTAAATCTCTGATAAAGTGATGTCTCACTTCAATATGTTGGGCACTAGAATGTAATATGGGATTCTTTGACAGATTAATTGCACTTGTATTGTCACATAATATAGGAATGATTGCATTTGTTTCTCCAAAATCACGAAGTTTCCATTCCATCCAAATGAGCGGAGCATAGCAGCTCCCCAATGCTATATATTCAACTTTCGTTGTTGAAAGAATAACCGTATTTTGCTTCTTTGAGAACCAAGAGATCAGCATATTCCTTAATAATTGACATTTACCAGATGTACTTTTATGATCAACTTTATATCCTGCATAGTCAGCATCCGAGTATCCAAGTAGTGTGAAATCTAAATTCTTGGGATACCAAATACCTAACTTTGGATATGAGCCAACATATCGAATGATACATTTAGCAGTCGATAGATGAGATTCTTTTGGGTCAGACTGAAAATGTGCGCATAGACATGTTCCAAATAGTATATCTAGTTTAGAAGCTATTAAATATAATAATGAACCAATCATGCTTCTATATAGCTTGGAGTTAACAGATTTACCTTTATCATCCTTGTCCATCTTGATAGTAGCAGATATTAGCGTTTCTACCTTTTTGCTTCCTTCCACGTCGAATTTCTTCAAATTTCTTTGGCGTACTTTTTTTTATGGATAAAATTGTCATCTTTTGTTTACTTTATTTGAAGACCAAGAAAGAAAATGAGTGATCCAATCAGGCTCATCTTGAACTTGCTTTTCATGATGTTTGCAAATTCCTTGCATAGATCTTTGTTAGTGGATCTAAATATTATATCATCAACATATATTTGTATGATAAGAAGATCTTTACCTTCCTACTTAAGAAATAGGGTAGTATCCACTTTACCTTTATCAAAATCATGTTCTTCCATAAATATGCTTAATCTTTCATACCAAGTTCTTGGTACTTGCTTAAGTTCATACAGGGCCTTTTTCAAGCGGTAGACATCCTTTGGTATGCTTGAGTCTTCAAATCCTAGAGATTGCTCAACGAAGACTTTTTCTTTAATGTAATCATTAAGAAAAGCACTTTTAACATCCATTTGATATATATGAATATTGTAAAAACATGCATAGGCGGTGTATAGTCGTATAGCTTCCAGTCTAGCAACATGGGCATAAATTTCATCAAAATCAATACCTTCCTCCTGTGAGTAACCTTTGGCAACTAATGTTGCTTTATTGCGAGCTACATTACCTTTGTCATCAAGTTTGTTTTGAAATGCCTATTTTATTCCAATGATAGAATGATTTGAGGGTCTTTGCATTAATTCCCAAACTTCATTTAGTTTGAATTGATCCAATTCTTCTTGCATTGCCTCTATCCAACTTTCGTTAGATTTTTAAGTGAGGATCTTGTCTCAATTCCTTCATTTATGCTTCCAATGATTTGTTCCTTGGGATGCTCGGTTTTGTATCTTCAATCTTTGGAAATTGTTTTCTTCTTGGAAAGATCGGCATTTTGGTGCTATTGTTGTCACTGATTGGTGGGAGAGAGTATGAGGATGATTTCATCGTAGTCATTTGCTTGTATCCCTTTATGTTCATCTTTGAACTTCACATTTATGGATTCTTCAACTACTTGTGAATCTTTATTGAACACATAATAAGCTTTACTAGTAGTTGAGTATCCCAGAAAAATAACTTCACTTGCATGAGCATCAAATTTCCTAATGTTATCATTCTTATTTTTGAGAATGAAACATTTGCAACCAAATACATGGAAATATGATTTATTGGGTTTTCTTCCTTTGAAGACTTCGTACGGAGTCTTTTATATCAATGGTCTTAGTAATACTCTGTTCAATGTGTAACAAGAGGTAGCAACTGCTTCTGCCCAGAAATATGTAGGCGTACTACTTTCAATCATCATTGTTCTAGGCATTTCTCTTAAAAAGCGATTTCTCCTTTCAACAACTCCATTCTGTTGAGGAGTGTATGCTGTGGAGAAATTGTGTTCTATTCCATTTTTGTCGTAATAATCGGCAAACATTTAATTTTTGAATTCACCTCCATGGTCTGCTCTGATTGTTGTGATGCTATATCCTTTTTCATTATAGATGTTTCGAGTAAATTTCTCAAATGAATGAAATGCTTCATTCTTGTGAGATAGAAACACTACTCTTGAGTAATCATCAACAACCACCAAATAGTACCTTCTTCCTCCTAGACTCATGGTCATTATAGATCCAAATAGATCCATGTGCATGAGCTGCAAAGATCGGTTCATTACGATTGTATTTAATGACTTAAAAGATGATTTGACTTGCTTTCCTAGAGTACATGCATTGCATGAATCACTTTTGCTGAAGTTGATTTTTGGAAGACCTTGAACAAGATCTTTTGATGAGATCTTAGTAATTTGCTTAGCATTGATGTGACCCAATTTCTTATGCTAGAGATCACATTCATTCTTAATAGACATTAGGAATTGAACATCATTAAAATTCACATTTAGCAAGTAGATGTTACCATACATTTTACCTATGAATGATTGTGACTTGTCTTGACTTAGACCGATACATTTTCCTTCCTCAAAGCTTACCCTGTATCCTTTGTCACAGAGTTAACTTATACTTACAAGATTGTGATTTAGTCCTTTGACCAATGAAATATCTTCAATGATGAGATTTCTTAACCTAATGTTTCGTTTATCGATGATCCTTCCTTTGTCTTTTCCTCCAAAGGTGATTGTGCCTCAGTCTATGGTGTCAAAACTTATAAATTTGGAACTATCACCTATCATGTGTTGTGAGCATTCGCTGTCTAGATACCATATGTTTTTCTTCAAGACTACCTGGATTAAGAGATATGCTCATCTTTTCTTCGGTACCCACTTAAACTTGGGTCCTTTAGTGTTAAATTTAGAAATATCATCAAATTTTCTATGAAACTTTTTGGGCTTCATCTACTTATTTGGACATTTTAACTTGAAATGATCATATTCATTGCAAATTGAGCAATCAGGAAATTGCTTGCCAGAAGATGTGGTGAAGTGTTTTGCATAATGACTCTTTTAAAGATGTGCAGAAGGTTGTTTAGCCAATCTTTCCTTGAATTTTGGAAAATATTCTTCTCATCTTCATTTTCCTTATTTCCTAGACCACATTTATTGTAGTGAGGAATCTGAATTGAGAGAATGTGCTTCAAGGATTCTGAACCAAAAGAAAACTTTGTGCTGATTTTTGAAATTTCTTCCTTGAGAGAGTCATTCTCAACTTGAAAAAGCTTAACTTCCATTTCTTGGATGTCATAGTCCTTTTTTCAAGTTATCAAATGTAGTCTTGCAAGCAAGTTTTTCTGTGGTAAGATCAAATACTTCCTTTTGCAAACTAGAAATTCTTTTTAAAGCCTTTTTATGTTTTTCAAACATTTCTTTTAAAAAGTCCTTCATTTCTTCATAAGATAGTTCATGCTGATTTACCTCATTTTCTTCTTCATGATTTGAGTCAACCATCAGGTAAAGATTTGCTTCTTCTTCGTCACTGGTTTCGCATTCTGATTCACTCCATGGTTCAGCTTTCAATGCTTTCTTCTTCTTCTCATACTTTCCTTTCTTCTTTGAGCAATGGGCAATCTGGCTTTATGTGACCAGGTTTCTTACATTCATAACAAACAGGATCTTTACCTTTGAATTACTCATTGCTTTTGTAGGGTCTTCTTTCCTCAAGAACTTCATTTGTCGTTTGCCTTTGAAGTTTCCTCCCTTTTTCATGAGGCTGTTAAACCTTCAACTGAATAGTACCATGTCTTCATCATCACCTTTATCTTCTAATGACAATTGATCACTTGCATCATTGTTGTTAGCTCTAAATGATATAACTTTCTTACCTTTTGAGCTACCTTCCTTAATTTGTCATTCTACTTCATAGGATGTGAATGTTCCAATCAATTCTTCTAATGTGATTGGTTGAATCCTCGTTGTTTCTCATACTAAGGTCGTCACATTGTTCCATTCTTTTGGTAAGGCTCTTAGCAGTTTATTCACCTTTTCTCAATTGGTGAATATTTTTCCTTGATGTGCAATGTCATTCACTATATCCATGAACCTATTGAACATTTGTGCTACTGTTTCATTTAATTTGATCTTGAAGAGCTCATACTGTCCAAGGAGAATGTTCGGCTTTGTCTTCTTTACTCTATCAGTTCATTCGTATGTGAGTTCTAGTAGATCCCAGATTTCTTTACCTATGGCACATGTACAAATTTTGTTATAGTCAATCATAGATAGAGAATAATATAGAAGATGTTTAGCTTTAGCATTATAAGATGCTCTTCTTCTTCATGCTTCCTTTGTGTTATGTGCTGCAGGAGCATTGGCAACAGCATTTTCTACTGGAGCTTCTTGACCATCTCTCTGGCAGCAACTAGTATAGTTACTTCTATGCCATGTGAGATCACATCCCACATTTCAAGATCAGTTGCCTCAAGATAAGCTTGCATTCTATTTTTATAGTAGTTATAGTTGCTTCCGTCAAAGTAAGGCGGCTTGTTAGGAGCAAGAGCATCACTAGTGATAAAACCGCCAAAATTAGTCATAAGAAAAGATCATTATACTCATAAGATACGCTTCCAAAGACAAGCAACAAAGCTCTGATATAAATTGTTGGGACTAACTATGCAACCTAAAGGCGAGGTGAATAGGTTGCTTATGAGGTTTTGAAAACTTTTGCAGAAAAAAGTGTGTAATAAATAGATATCATGTTTCACCAGATGTATGAGAGGCAATGTGTCACTTGGATGCTAGAAATGATAAATAGAAAAATAAGGAGCTGCACACAAGGATATATAGTGGTTCGACTTTGATTCCAAGCCTACGTCCACTTTTTCCACTAACAGCCACAAATTTGGCTGGATTGCACTAGTAATTTGCTGAACAAGTTACACTCAGCATACACCACTCCTATCAATTGATAGATCACACTATCAACAGGTGGATGTAGCTATTGATTGGTATACTTGAACTTTCAACATAATTACAATGCAGCAAGTGCTATGACAGACAAGAGTTTTTTGCTCAGTATACAGCAAGTAGTGGATTTTGGAGTTTTTATGAGCACTCTCTCTCTAACTTGTTGGCTTTAAAAGCCTTCTCTTTTATAGGCATCTTCAATATAGTCGTTGATGATGTCCTAGAGAGGCAAGATAGCCATCAAAGTCATTGGTGCTACTATCCTCGAAACTAATTGCCCATATAGCTTTTTCCTAAACTTCTGCAGACTTTCTTGAAATGGCTTTTGCTACTATACTATAGTTGCGGCTCTGACAACCTGTCAAACTATCTATCCTTCTTTCTATCGAATCTTCTGCTGTGCATGTCCAGTCACCAACAGCTATAATAGTGAGACAATAGTCATATTAAATGATCAGTTATCTAAACATCACCGTTTACTTGATCTCTTCAACTTCAATGAAATTTCGTCATTTAGCTAATCTTTGTGATCGATGGTGCTGTTTATATGATCCTTTAAAGATAGTCTTGTGATCTTTTCTTCAATGAATTACACCATGAGTATCACTCGGTCCTTTGAGTATATTTCCATTTAGACAATGTAGATATTATACTAAGGATAATTTGGATATCATCAAAACCCATTTGAAGATGTTTCTCCAACAAAAAGTTCAGTATTGTAAAGCCTGTTAAGATAGCAATAGAGTGGAAAATTGCCCAGTTTGGGAGCAGTAATTGACAAAGTATGGTTGGTCGATAGGAAGAGTTGGTTTTACTCGACGGAGATGTCAACAGAAAATGACCAAGTGCAGAAGCGAATAGTCGATGCAATTGTTAAGGTAGTGGAGTCAATGTAACCGTCAAGGTAGTGGATATAATGTAACTTCTTATAATCGCAAATATCACTAGGATGGTCTTCATGGATTTAAGTTCAATAACTATTTGTGTAACTATCCATTGTGAGTTATAATCATGCCAGGTGTACTCTTTGTAAGAACCCTGTCAATCAATCAAAGAACTCAACTTTCTTCTATAAATTTATCTTTATCTTTACTTTTCTACAATTTAAATTGCAGGCAAAGATTCTTCCCAATGTTTGGATCTTTAAATTTCTTGTCATTTACTTCCCTGTCCAAACTCAACAAAAGACCTTTCACAACCTTTGTTGATTTACTCATCGATCAATCCATATTCTAGAAAGTATTTCATCAATTAAATGAAACATCTTTTTGATGTTTTGACAGGTTCATCGACCCTTCCCAGTGAAACACAGGGTCGGTCTCCCAAACTAAAGATCCTAAACTCTAAATCATATGTTTGTTGTTGGAAAGGATCCTTAAACATTTTTCAGTTCCTAGTAGGCAACATTAGAATCCTAGAAATGTTTTATAATTACTTATTTCCATCAAATCCATGGTCTGGACTCTTGGGTACTCATTCGGTAAATAACCAAAACTAGCAATCAACGGTGTAAGCCGCCGAAGAAAGACTAGCTTATTAGCAGAACGAATGGGTCGACTAAGCAATTTAAAACTTGTTTGAGAGACACCAAAAAAGGAAGAAAAACTACACATATCTTCTTATTTTTAGATGATACTTATCACAAATTAATTTCTTTATCAGTCGATGAATCTTCTTACTTTTATGAATAGTTGAAAAATTACCATTAATATTGGGAGAATTTTATGCGGAAAAATTGCCAACTTAAAGCCCTAGCCATTGATTTATGCAATGTAATTTGTTTTTGAAATTTGTTATCAAACTATTTGGGACACCCATATAGACACGGTTTAAGGATAAGAGATTTTTCATTTTTCCTAGGATCGAATTATTTTTCACTTTTCCTATTAATTAGGATTGCAATAAACCAAATAAGACTCAATTGCACAACCTGTAATTAGCGGCAACTTTAGAGTGTCTTTTTGTCTCACATTCCGAAACTTTTTTCGGCTCCAAGAGTCGGGAAACCAATCATTTTCCTTCACACTTTTCTCCACCAAATCGTCGAAAACAACCGAAATAGAGCTGTCGATTAAGGTTCCACTTTCAAACGGGCTTACAAATTTATACTTTTTGGAGATTTATAAAGGCTTTGAAACATTCATGATTTTGACACCACAGTTTGAAATGTACAGTCGTGTAAAAATGAATTGAGACTTGGGCTGGTCAAAATTCCTAAAGGATGTGACTGAGGCGAAGAGATATCACGCTCATCAATCCAAGAAAAGGTCAATATTTATCTTCCACCTAGTTGAACTAGTAAACGAATGAAATTAAATAATTTGTGCGAGAGACTTGTATGTCCACTCCTGTTCCATAGAATGAGGTGTCCAATCCAACGATGAGAGGTATGCAAGCTCATGGAACGACTCGGACCGCTACATATGGACCCTCCAAAAATATTACTCTGAATGACCATACAAGGTGGTTAGTGTTATTGTTAGTGTTGGCTCATATCATCCAGTGTTAGATTCTCTTTACGCAATGTGTGATTCAGTCCATTTCTGCTCACTTTATTATTCTAAAAACTCATTAAGAGATGCACTTTGTGTCACGCCCCGCACTTCTCAGTGCGTCACATCCCTCGCAGAGGTCGATTTGTGTGCGATGTCCCAGGACACGTTGCCGACCAAATACCCAAAACAGAGATTTAAAAACACATGCGGAAGCAACTCACCACCCGTACATTAAATAAACACACAACCAAGGATAACCACTGAAATTAACATTTGCACTGGTATTGGAAATTATATACAATATCCAAGTACAACTCGAACACCAAAAATCAAAAGCGGGTCAAGGCCACTACTGACAAAAAGGGGTAAGTGGCTCGGGGTTCAGGTACTACAGTTAGCCGGGGGCTCCTCCCAAAAATGCTTCGGTACGCCTGCCATCTTCAAGGCCGGGGGTCTGAAAAATCGGTTTTTCAACAACCGTGAGAATAAATCTCAGCGAATAATTTCCTAAACCTAAACTAGGCTAACGTGCACCTCCTGACAAGTACTAAACAAACAGTACATAGTCTAAACTGTAATTGACTCAGGCCCTCGGCCCAAATCTAGAACTTACTTGACCCTACAGGTTAGACATTAAATCAACAATAGCAGTCACGCGACAGAATTTAATCACAGTACATACACGCGCATTTCTATGTCACAACGCATGTTATGCATATGCTAGTGCTCGTACTCATGCTCAAGCCTCATCAATGCATTATCGCACACTTGCACACTAGCACTTAGCCATTTCTCAATTTCTCCTCCACCCGCGTTAAACGCATCAGGTCCGACCCACGTAAAACGCATCAGGTCTATCACTTCGAGATCGATCTCTGGCCCGCGTAAAACGCATCAGGCTCATGACACATTACCCGCGTAAAACGCATCAGGCTGGTCATCTTCCGGTAAACCGGGCATCGTCCCGCGTAACACGCCTCAGGACGGGTTCACTACCCCGCGTAACACGCATCAGGGTTTATTGTGATCACACACTCACAAGCACCAATTTTTATCTGAACCCCGCGTAACACGCATCAGGGCATTTTAAGTGATCACAATGCACATGTCATTCGAGCATACTTGTGAATGCACATGCCGTGCCAATGCTCGTGATGCACATCCATGGCCATGAAATTCACACTTGGGCAATACACAATATTCACAATGGGCGATTAATAGTACAATGCCATTCAATCAATTATAGTACATTATGCCCAGTCTACATTTCAACATGCCCAACCAACATATAAGCACGACCATGAAATCAATTCAAGCACTCATGCAAGGTACACAATTCACAAGCATAGATCACACAATTAGTCCATCACGAATCCACAGAAATCGAGGTCCACCAAGCTAATCCATTTCTAGTCCCGCTAGACACGCAACATGGCATTATCAAACTAACCACAAACAAGGCTTAATTTGCCAGTCAATTGCACGAAGCGATCATTCTCGATAATTAACCGATTAAGCCCCAAATTGATCGCGCTTCGCCTAAATCAAATCCATCGTGGCCAGCCACTATACCACCAATTCTAGGCCAATAATTGTCATCAAAACACTCCATTATACTCCCCAAATGTCATTCTAATCAGCCACCACAAAACCAAAATTCGACGCGCTCTATAATCCACATATCAACCCCGAATTGTCCAGCCCATTTATCGCGCCCCTCGGGCTACTAATCCCCCATTAATTCATCATACTAATCCACCAAATTGGCCACAATCATAATCCCTAATTACTTTCACAATTTAACCCCTAAATTAACCCCCCTAAATAACCCTAATTAACCCCTAAAACCCGTCTAGAAATGTAAATTAGCCTAATTAGGGTTTAGGGTCAAACTCTCACCCGGGATGTCCCACGCTCAAAATGAGCCGAACACGCGGGCACCCGGGTCGGCACAATCTTCACGAACAAGAACAGTAGGACGCGGCCCAGCCGAATCCACTTCATGGCTTAGACGGAGAGGCGGCTGTCCGTGGCGATCGGGAGAGAGAGAGAGAGAGAGAGAGAGAGAGAGAGAGAGAGAGAGAGAGTGTCACAGGCCGGGCTAGTTAGGTGAGGCGGCTATGAAATAGCCTCCCAAGGAAAGCAAGACTCTGGGCTGCTTCCCATGAAGGCCTCCCCTACCAAACAAGGGAGAGAGAGAGAGACCGGGAGAGGGAGAGTGAGGGGGAGGAACGGGCTGATGTGCCGGCTGGTGAGGGGAGTTGGCTGGACGAGCTACAGCTGATCACCGGCGGGCAGAGGTAGCGGCCGGGCCGATCTGGGCGAGAGGAAGGAGCACGAGTCAGGGGAGAAACCGGGTGGACGGGGAGCGACGGCGATAAGAGGCGGCCGGGCACGGAACGCCGAACGGAGAGCCACCCACCACGGAGGGCGAATGCTTGCTGAGGGAGGGAGAAGGAGAGGGCGGCCGGGCGACGGCCGGCATCGACCCGGGGCAATGACGGGCTTGTTAGCCACGGGAGTGGCGGGAGCAAGCACGGGCGGAGGCGATGGCCTACTGGACGAGTAGGAAGAAGGAGCAAAGAAGAAGAGGCCACCGGGACGCCAAGGAAGAAGAAGAGAAGAAGAGAAGAAGAGGAAAAAGAAAAAGAAAAAGAAAAGAAGGGAGAGGAGAGAGAGGGAGTAGGTGGGGGAGAGAAGACAGACTTGACAGGAGAGAGGGAGGGGGAAAACGCGCGGGCTCCCGAGGAGAAGAGAGAGAGAGAGAGAGAGAGAAATTAAAGAAATATTTGAACTTTCAAATATTTAACGCGACCCGGTGGCCCGAATTAAAAATCGAGAATGGTCTACCGGTCCAAAATAGGCCTCGCACATAAAAAGGGGCAAAGGCCAAATTAATTAGACCAAATTTTTACGAGGGAGGTCTACTAGTCCAAATTCACACTTGGTCAAAAACTCTCATTTTCTCATCATTCCTGACAATCTCAATACTGGCCACGTTAATGTTGACACCGTCCAATTTATTTCGTCCTGAAACTCCCGAAAATTGACTACCAAGTTCAGGGTCTAAATAATGGCAAAAATTTGATCGAGTGCGATTCTAGCGAAATCTCTAGTTTAAAATAATAACTGAGAGTGATCGGTTCTCGGACGAGATTCTACTATAAGCACACCGACAAATCACGCTTTTATAAATCCCAAAAATTGGTCAAAATCCGGAGTGTTACAATTCTTCCCCCTTACAAAAATTTAGTCCCCTCGAAATTTATAATCCAACCCGACTACTCAAACAAATGGGGGTACTTGGTGTCGCATCACTTCCTCGCTTTCCCATGTGGCACCTTCCGTCCCGTGATGTTCCCAAATGACTTTGATCAATGGAATAGTCTTGTTTCTCAACACTTGTTCCTTCCCCGCCCTCGATTCGCACCGACTTTTCCACGTCACGATACTCGTCGTCCACATCTATTACTTCATGATTTAGCACGTGGGTCGGATCCGGTTCGTATTTTCTCAACATCGACACGTGGAAGACGTTATAAACCTGTGACAAATTTGGCGGCAAAGCTAGGCGATATGCCAATGTTCTAATCCTTTCCAAAATCTCAAACGGGCCTATGTATCTTGGACTCGGTTTTCCTTTCTTGCCAAATCGAGACAGTCCTCTCATCGGCGAGATCTTGAGAAATACATGATCGCTAACTTGAAACTCCAACGGTCACGCCTTCGATCCGCGTAACTTTTTGACGACTCGCGCTTCTCAACCTTTCTCGGATAATTTTCACCATTTCTACCGATTGTTGAACCAACTCTAGACCAGTTATACTTCTTTCTCCTACCTCATCCCAACACAACGGTGTTCTCGCAAGCCCCGCCATATAATGCTTCAAATGGTGCCATTCTAATGCTCTGTTGAAAACTATTATTGTAGGCAAATTCCACCAAATGCAACCGTTTCTTCCCACTTGCCCCGAAAATCTAGCACACACGCCTCAAAGATATCCTCCAAAGTCTCGAATGGTCCTTTCGCATCGCCATCCGTCTGAGGATGATAGGCCGTACCGAATTGCAACTTAGTCCCCATGGCCGATTGCAGACTTTTCCAAAAATTTGAAGTAAATCTGGGATCACGGTCCGAAGTGATCGATACTGGCACCCTATGAAGACGAACGATCCGCCGTGACGATAGTTCTCGCCAACCTTTCTAGCTCAAGTCCTTTCGCGTTACCGCCAGAAGTGCGCTGACTTGGTCAGTCTGTCCACTATCACCCAAATAGAGTCGTGTCCCCTCTGGCTTCTTGGTAGTCCCGTTACAAAGTCCATTGTGATGTGTTCCCATTTCCATTCGGGATTTCCAACGGCTGTAACATTCCGCCAGGTTTACAAAGGTTGCGGCCTTCACTTGTTGACACGCCAAACACTTAGCCACATGCTTGGCCACGTCCACTTTCATTCCATTCCACCAATAGTGCTGTCGGAGATTCTGGTATATCTTAGTGCTGCCCGGGTGAATACTGTAATTGCTCCTATGAGCTTCCGACAAAATCTCTTCCTTGAGCCCCAAATCATCGGGCACGCACAAACGTCCTCGAAACTTAAGAATTCCATCCTCGGACACCTGAAAGTCCGGTTTCCTCTTAGTGTCGTCCATACTCAAAATTTTCTGAATCTCAAGGTCCGTAGACTGCAACGTCTTGATCTTGGCTTGCACTTCCGGCTCAATTCTTAATGTCGCCATCAGACCCGGAGAGGTGTCCTACCTCAAACTTAAATTCTGAGTCCCGTGCCCCCTCTAATAAAGTCCACTCTTTAACCAACAAATCCGCGATGCTCGATTTCCTGCTCAAGGCATCCGCTACCCGGTTGGCCTTTCCGGGGTGATACAATATGTCGCAGTCATAGTCCTTCAACAATTCCATCCAACGCCTCTGCCTCATATTCAGTTCCTTCTGCGAAAACAAGTACTTGAGGCTCTGATGGTCCGTATAGATCTGAAACCTTTCTCCACATAAATAATGCCTCCAAATTTTAAGTGCGAAAATAATTGCTGCCAATTCCAAATCGTGGGTCGGGTAGTTCATTTCATGAGGCCTTAACTACCGCGATGCATAAGCAACCACTCTTCCATGTTGCATTAGCACGCATCCCAATCCTCTAAGCGAAGCATCACTATAAATCTCATACCCACCGGTCCCGAAGAAATCGTCAATCATCGGCGCCCGTTGTCAACTTTTGCTTCGGTTCTCGAAAACTCTCTTGGCTCTTTTCGATCCATTCAAACTTGATTTCCTTCTTAAGCAACCTCGTCAACGGAGTGGCTATAGCTGAGAATCGTTCCACAAATCTCCGATAATAACTTACCAGTCCCTAGAAAGCTTGAACCTCAATAATCGTCCGTCGGTCTCGGCCCCATTCTTGCTTCAATCTTTGCGGGTCCACGGAGATTCCTTCTCCGGATATTATATGTCCAAGAAATGCTACTCGGTTCAGCCAAAAACTCGCACTTGCTAAACTTAGCATACAATCGTGCTCCCCTTAATGTCTTTAGAACCTTTTCCAAGTGTACTTCGTGTTCCTCGGAACTCTTGAATACACTAAAATATCGTCAATGAAAACAATGACAAACCGGTCTAAGAATTCCTTGAATACCCGTTCATTAAATCCATGAAAGCAAAGAGGGGGCATTAGTTAGTCCAAATGGCATCACCGTGAACTCATAGTGTCCATATCTAGTCCCTAAACATTTGTCTTTGGAATATCCTCCCTTTGGATCCTTAACTCGGTGATACCACATCCCCCTAAGTCAATCTTAGAAAATACCGATGCTCCTTGCAACCGGGTCAAACAGTCATCAATCCTTGGGAGGGAATACTTATTCTTGACTATCACTTGATTTAGCCGACGGTAGTCGATACACAACCTTAGCTACCCATCCTTATTTCGACAAATAATACCGGGCTCCCCCCATGGAGACGCACTCGGTCGGATAAAACCTTTGTCCAATAGTTCCCGCATATGGACCTTCAATTCCTTCAATTCTGACAATGACATCCTGTAGGGCGGCTTCGAGATTGGCTCAGTCCCAGGAGCCAACTCGATAACGAACTCTACTTTCCTTTTTGGCGGCAATCCCGGCAATTCCTGAGGAAAGACATCGGGAAAATTGCACACTACTGGTATATGCTCAAGCCGCATTTCACCTGCCGTCGGATCAACTACACTGACTAAATAACCTTGACAGCCCTCGTCCAACAATTTAGTTGCTTCCACCGACGAAACCCAAAGGATTGAGGTTCCTCCTCGACTCCCTAAGAACTCAAATCTAGGGCGCATCCAAATAGGGGCTAAACCGATCACCCCGGTACCACACCATCACAACATTTTGCTTAACTAACCAGTCCATGCCCACAATCAAATCAAAATCATACATCGGCAATACAAATAGGTCTATCCCGCTTTCACCCACCAATCACTATCTCACAATTTGGGCATCCTAGGGATATGCATATCTTATCCTTCAATGGCGTAGTCACACACAATTGCACTTCTAACATAACAGGCTTTAACCCAGTCAATTCAACAAACTGAGCAGATATAAACGAATGTGATGCTCCCGGATCGAATAATGCATATGCTAAATGGTGGCACAGAGAAACCATACCTGTGACCACCCCTGGCGCATTCTCCACTTCCCTTCGTGCCATTGCATACACACGCCCTTATTGCCGCTACGGCTTGTTCATAATAGCCGGCGGGGCACTCCCAGACTGGTTCCCAATTCGAGGTGGTTGTTGCATCGGGGTTCCCATGGGGCGTTGTTGGGGGCAATTCCTGATCTGATGATCCATACTCCCACACTTGAAGCAAGCCCCAAATCTGTTCTGCTGATGGCTCGGCTTCCCGATGTTCTTCTTGATCGGTGGAACAAATCGCCTGTTTCCGCCATCGGTTTCTTTCCAAAACGGCGGTTGTCCCTAGCCGAGGCAAACCGCGATCCAAAGGCGGCTGCCCTATCCACTTGTTCCCGCTCAATAGCCTGAGCTCTCTCATACAGATCTTCATAAGTTTTCAGATTCACCGGTATCAGTTGTCCGCGAATGTCCGCCTTCAGTCCATCCCGGAATCTTCGTGCCTTATCCTCCGGGTGTTCCACCATCCTTGGCGCGAACCTTGACAACCTAGCAAACTCCGCCTCGTACTGATCTACGGTCATTGATCCTTGACGGAGTCTCATGAATTCAGCCAGCTTCCTTTCTCTAGCGCTCTCAGAAAAGAACTTTCCCAGGAAGTTCTCAGAAAATACGACCCAAAGTCTGGGCGGTCCCTTCGGGAAATACCCGTCCTTTGGTGGCCCTCCACCAATCATTGGCGTTGTCCTGCAGCTGATATACCGCCAATGTCACCTTTTCAACCTCGGTGCACCCTAGCACTTCGAAGGCCTTCTCCAGTTCCTCGATCCAACGGGGTGCAGCCTCAGGATCACCTTGGCCGTTGAACTTGGCGGCTTTAACTTCAGGAACTGCTCTACCAGCTTTGACATTGGCTTGGCCACATTTACCGGGCCTGGGATGGGATTCTCCACATTTCCCTGATTCCCACCATTTCCATTGTTTCCATTATTCCCGTTATTTCCGTTATTCCCATTGGCCCCATTGGCAGCAGCAATGGCGGCCTCAACAGTAGCGGCGATAGTGGCATCTCTCTCTTGAGCCAATCTACCTCCCGAAATCCCGGCTTCCTCGAGGGCTCTTAGGATTCCATCAACCCTCGGATCCTCCATGACCCTTACTTGCGGCTCTGCACCTGGTCTTCCTCCGCGACCTCGGCCTCTACCTCTACCTCTTCCACGGCCTCGACCTCTACCTCTTCACAGGTTACTTGTCTCTCCAACTTGTAAATCCATTCTCCTGCTAAATTCCCACATGGGGATTAGAGACCTAACCCAAGCCATACCGGTCTAAGGTCCTAGGGCGGGAACTTAACGCCACAAAGAATCGATCACTCAAAGATGCGATTAAGCATATATAGCACGAGACTCCAATCACTAGAATACGTGTCGACCTTAAGTCCCGATGCACCTGCACTTCACGGGTCAAATAATGCAGACAATCAATCAAGACACGTATAAATCAAGAGGTACACTTAGCACACGAGGTCACCCTACTGGCTACCCAAGGTCATCGCTCCTTATCACTCCAGTTTCGACCTAATGGGATCGAGCTGACCTTGCTTTGATACCAAATCAAACGGGGATGTCACGCCCGCACTTCTCAAGACGACACATCCCTCGCAGAGGTCGATTTGTGTGCGACGTCCCGTGACACGTCGCCGACCAAATACCCAAAACAGAGATTTAAAAACACATGCAAAAGCAACTCACCACCCGTACATTAAATAAACACACAACCAAGGATAACCACTTTGAATTAACATTTGCACCGGTATTGGAAATTATATACAATATCCAAGTACAACCCGAACACCAAAAATCAAAAGCGGGTCAAGGCCACTACCGACAAAAAGGGGTAAGTGGCTCGGGGTTCAGGTACTATAATTAGCCGGGGGCTCCTCCCAAAAATGCTTCGGTACGCCTGCCATCTTCAAGGCCGGGGGTCTGAAAAATCGGTTTTTCAACAACCGTGAGAATAAATCTCAGCGAGTAATTCCCTAAACCTAAACTAGGCTAACGTGCACCTCCTGACAAGTACTAAACAAATAGCACACAGCCTAAACCAGATTGACTCAGGCCCCTCGGCCCAAATCTAGAATTTACTTGACCCCCGCAGTTAGACATTAAATCAACAATATCAGTCACGCGACAGAATTTAATCACAAAGACATACACGCACATTTCTATGTCACAACGCATGTTATGCATATGCTAGTGCTCGCACTCATGCTCAAGCCTCATCAATGCATTATCGCACACTTGCATACTAGCACTTAGCCATTTCTCAATTTCTCCTCCACCCGCGTTAAACGCCGGTCCAACCAGCGTAAAACGCATCAGGTCTATCACCGAGATCGATCTCGCTCCAGCGTAAAACGCATCGGGCTCATGACACATTACCCGCGTAAAAAGCATCAGGCTGGTCATCTTCCGGTAAATCGGGCATCGTCCCGCGTAACACGCCTTAGGACGGGTTTACTACCCCGCGTAACACGCATCAGGGTTTATTGTGATCACACACTCACAAGCACCAATTTTTATCTAAACCCCGCGTAACACGTATCAGGGCATTTTAAGTGATCACAATGCACATGTCATTCGAGTATACTTGTGAATGCACATGCCGTGTCAATGCTCGTGATGCACATCCATGGCCATGAAATTCACACTTGGGCAATACACAATATTCACAATGGGCGATTAATAGTACAATGCCATTCAATCAATTATAGTACATTATGCCCAGTCTACATTTCAACATGCCCAACCAATATATAAGCACGACCATGAAATCAATTCAAGCACTCATGCACGGTACACAATTCACAAGCATAGATCACACAATTAGTCCATCACAAATCCACAGAAATCAAGGTTCACCAAGCTAATCCATTTCTAGTCCCGCTAGACACACAACATGGCATTATCAAACTAACCACAAACAAGGCTTAATTTGCCACCAATTGCATGAAGCGATCATTCTCGATAATTAACCGATTAAGCCCCAAATTGATCGCGCTCGCCTAAATCAAATCCATCGTGGCCAGCCACTATACCACCAATTCTAGGCCAATAATTGTCATCAAAACACTCCATTATACTCCCCAAATGTCATTCTAATCAGCCACCACAAAACCAAAATTCGACGCTCTCTACAATTTACATATCAACCCCCGAACTTTCCCGAACTCGGGCCGATTTAATTTGAATTGTCCAGCCCATTTATCGCGCCCCTCGGGCTACTAATCCCCCATTAATTCATCATACTAATCCACCAAATTGGCCACAATCATAATCCCTAATTACTTTCACAATTTAACCCCTAAATTAACCCCTAAAAAACTCTAATTAACCCCTAAACCCATCTAGAAATGTAAATTAGCCTAATTAGGGTTTAGGGTCAAACTCACCGGTGTCCTATGCTTAAAATGGGCGAATGAATAGTAACGGCCTCGGTGAACAGTGCTCGCGGATGAACAAAGACCGGTGGTGAATAGTGCTTTCGGCGAAATGAACAAAGATGGCCGGAAATGAACAGAGCGGGAATGGCGGGGTAGGCGGCGGTGGACAGAACAGGCGGCGTTGCCGAACAGCAGCAGCTCCGTGGGGCGGCACCGGCGCCCGATGAAGGCCCTCCTCGCCAAACAAGGGAGAGAGAGAGAGACCGGAGAGGGAGAGTGAGGGGAGGAACGGGCTGACCGATACCGACGAGGCCGGGACCAATAAGCGCGGCGCGGGATAGCAACAAGTGGATAGCTTTACCGGGCGGCAGGGCAATGAGGGAGAAACAGGGAAGGATGTAAACCGGGAGGGCCGAGAAGGGGAAGAAGAAGAAGAGAGGGGGGGGTGGCGCTACGGGAAAGGGGCGGCGCGGGCGGCACGGGCGGAATCGATGAACGCAGGGCTGGCTGGCAAGCACCGGCAAAATGTCGCGTGCACGATTTAGCTCGCAGGCCGCGATTTAACGGGCGCGGGCAAGTTCAAGCAGGCTCTGGGCTAGTTTTCGCGCGGCGCTGGCGACGAGCGAGCAGCCGGGTGGAAGGCGGCGACGGCCAGGGCGCGGCTGCTTCACCGCCGGGCGCGGGAGGCCAACAGCGACACCCTTGCCGTGCGCGCGAGGGAGAGGGAGAGGGCGGCCGGGGCGACGGCTGGCGACCGGCGCGTGAAGGACCTGGCTTGCTGGCCGCGGCGAGTGGCGGAGCAGCGTCGGGCGGAGGCGGCGTCGACTGGGCGAGCAGGAAGAAGGAGCAGCAGCAGGCCAGTCGGGGACGCCCGAGGAAGAAGAAGAGAAGAAGAGAAGAAGAGGAAAAAGAAAAAGAAAAAGAAAAGAAGGGAGAGGAGAGAGAGGGAGTAGGTGGGGGAGAGAAGACAAACGGGACAGGAGAGAGGGGGGGAAAATGCGCGGGGTCCCGATGAGAAGAGAGAGAGAGAGAGAGAGAGAGAGAGAAATTAAAGAAATATTTGAACTTTCAAATATTTAACGCGACCCGGTTGCCCGAATTAAAAACCAAGAATGGTCTACTGGTCCAAAATAGGTCTCGCACATAAAAAGGGGCAAAGGCCAAATTAATTAGACCAAATTTTTACGAGGGAGATCTACTAGTCTAAATTCACACTTGGTCAAAAACTCTCATTTTCTCATCATTCCTGACAATCTCAATACTGGCCACATTAGTGTCGACACCGTCCAATTTATTTCGTCCTGAAACTCCCGAAAATTGACTGCCAAGTTCAGGGTCTAAATAACGACAAAAATTTGATCGAGTGCGATTCTAGCGAAATCTCTAGTTTAAAATAATAATCGAGAGTGATCAGTTCTCGGGTGAGATTCTACTATAAGCACACTGACAACTCACGCGTTTTATAAATCCCAAAAATGGGTCAAAATCCGAAGTGTTACACTTTGACTAAACCCTTTCATACGGGTGATATCTCTCTATCCCTGTCAGACCAGGTATGAGCCTAATTAGCTGACAAAGCACTAATCTATTAGGGGTGTCCTGCTTGGATATTATCTGTAATGATTCAATCTATTTCACACAGTCTATATTCCCAAAATGAGTACCCTAACTGACTGCATAATGTGGAGACTGTTTGAGGGTGAATGCTTATTAATTTTTTAATATCCTAATATGGCCTCTATCATATGATGTGGCATTATAGATGTCACATTCAGTGGTTCTGTTAGACAAATTAAAGGCTCAAGGACTTAATTGGAAACTATATGCAAGTTTAGGGACAAAAAACTTGATAAAAATAATAGGAAGAAAAGAGAAAATACCTAAATTGTTAGAGATCAATGTCATGGGAGACAAGCAAAGCTCCTCTTACTTATATTCCGCCGAAATGAGCTCATAATGCTAAATTCATGCATTTATCCTCAACCCTCACAACATCGAAAATGGGTTTTCTGTCTAATAAACAAGATAGTCAGGACAAATGTGGACCTCGGCACGACACATATACCAAGTCAAGAGGTGATACGTATATGGCTTGCCATCCGATTAGCTGATACGGAGTCAAAATTCAAAATTTCACTTTGCTCAATCAATTCTTACATCTCTGTCTCTCTAATTTGTATCCTTGATGATATATATGATCGAGCAAGCCAAATTATTCATTTGGTGAATGACATTAGTCCAGAGTTTGGTTGATTCGATGAATGTTTCCGCTCTCCATCTGATATGGGTGCAGGGTACTATTTCCACACTTTATTACTATCTATAGTTGAATTTGCGCCACATGTCTATCAAACGGCCCACCCAAAAATATCTCTCGTTCCCTCTCCGCGCCATAGCCAAGACTACAGAGAGAACAATCTAACACCATCGCGCAAGCCGTTGCTTCAGGATAAGCATCCTCAACGGCCTTTGCCTTCTGACGCTGCCACCCATGTCGTATCATCACCCCTTTGCCAATGGCCATCACCATCACCTCCATCTTTCTCCTTTGCTCGTCTCCTCTCCGTTTTGCATTTGCTTTTGCATCCCACCCCTCACCCAAGTCGCCACCGCCGTCAACGAGATTGAGGCGCCTAACATGATGAGCCAATATCCGAGGCCTAGGCTCTATCCAAGCCTCATATCTTGGCTGGACCTAGAATCCAAGCTAAGGGCTCAAATTGGCCTTGATTCTGTTGAGAAAACCTCATAATAGATTTTGAAGTTGACAAAACTATCCATGTGTTTTATAAGTTTGATAAATGCCTTGAAGTATTTTGATTCAGGAAGTTAACCTTTGGAAGAGAAGATATGGCAATATTAATCTTATTAAAGTTCAAATTGTGGAATTTACTTCAAGAAAAAGAAGCTCGGACTTTAGATTCAAATGAAGAATTCCAGACTTTATATGAAGAACTTCAAATTTATAGCACTACTTATATTCCCATCGTAACAAAGTTCAGAACGTGACAAAAAGATCATAAAATAATTAACGACTAGTGATCTGATTTGGATTTCATAATTAAAAAAATTTGATTAACTCAATCTTGAAGATTATTTTGCAATGGTTTAATATGCAAAAACATCTTAATTGATTGAAAAATGAATCTCAAGACAAGTCACTTTCCAAGCGACAAAAGTTCTACTTATGGAAACCAAGACTTTGATTGTATGGGTGACCAAATTCAGAGGAGGTTTAGATTTTGTCCCTCAATAGCTACTCAATCTTCTTCATACAAATTTATCCAACATAGAGATTGAAAGATGATCTTCTCAAGACTATCCAATGACTAGATTGAAAGTGGAGGAATATAAAAGGAGACCAAATGTCGAGGAGCAAAGGTAAGAGACAATGTTCAGAATCTACAATTCCAAAGTCTGATCATCCTACAAACATCTATACTTGTCTTCTATGTGCCAAAATTTGTAATCTTAAGAGAAGTACTAAAAGAGTGATTGAGTGAGATAATGAGACTTATTATACACTGAGTGTCACCACTCAAAATTGTAATCTCTTATTGATCATCTAGTGGAATCCAATCGGTAGGCTGTCAACATAGGAGAATGAATGTAGACTTGATTTAAGCTGAACCACTATACGTCTTGTGTGTAGATTTTCTCATCCCTTAAAGCTCCCTTTGTTTATTGTAGGGTTAATACCACGAAAAATCCTAAATTGGTACACTTGTGACACATTTACTCCAAACTATTTTTTTTATCAAAAAAAACCCCAAACTGGTATACCTATGATAATTTTACCTTGAACTTTTTTTTTTATCATCAAAAACCCCAAACTAGTACACCTGTGATAATTTTACCCTAAACTTACGAAAAAAATCCAAAATTGGTACATATGTGACAATTTTATCCTGAATTAAAATTTTAATATTATTTTTTATATTTTTTCGAATATTTTTTTTTTCATCTTCAACCTCCGCCGCCGCCATCCGGTGATCGCCAGAGGCGAAAGCTGGCAAGGGCCGCCCTCGCCCGATTCGGCGAGGGTCGCCCTCGCCGGCGTCGAGCAAGGGCTATCCTCACCCGACTCAAGCGAGGGCTGCCCTCACCGGCGTTGGGCAGCCCTCGTCGGTGTCAGGTGAGGGCTGTCCTCACTCGACTCAGGCGAAGGCCGCCCTCGCCAAATCCGGTGAGGGCGAGCCTCGCTCAACGCAGGTGAGGGTCGCCCGACGCCGGCGAGGGCGGCCCTTGCCGGCTTCCACCTTTGGCCGGTGGCCGGATCGGCAACCGACTAAAGGTTAAAGGTGAAGAAAAGAAAAAGAAAAGAAAAGAAAAGAAAAATTTCAAAAAAATTCAAAAAATAAAAAAATAATATTAAAAATTAGTTCGAGGTAAAATTGTCACATGTGTACCAGTTTAGGGTTTTTTATGTTATGTTCGGGGTAAAATTGTCACAGGTGTACCAGTTCGGGGTTTTTTATGATAAAAAAAAATAGTTTGGGGTAAATGTGTCACAAGTGTACCAGTTTAGGGTTTTTCGTGGTATTAACCCTTTATTATATTCTATTGCACACTTAGTTTTAAAGTTTGTTTAAAATTTGAACGTTGCACCTTAAGTTCAGATTTTGTTCTTGATCTTTTCAATTCTGCTTTAAATTGGTCAAGAATTGTTTAAATCACCTATTCACCCCCCCTCTAGGTGATTTTTGTTAGCCACCTCAGATTGAAGGTCAGTTAGGGTTCATATTAGCCATAAATAGGCTTTTTGAGATAGATGGTTGTTGTCGACGTTGGAGCTAACAATACAACTTACAGGGGAGAGTGAATAGGTTGATCAAAAACATAAACAATTTTCTTGCAGAAATTAATAGGATGCACCTTGACAGCAGCAAGTAAGCAAGTGCTTCTATCAAACTATTATAGGCATAATAAACAGATAGAAAATAGCACATAACAAGTTATAGTAATTTGGTTTTATTCCCAAGTCTACGTCCACTCCCCCAGATGAGAGCTTCAACGTGGGTTGGAATGTACTAATAATCTTCTAGAGAAATTACAATCAGCACATACTGCTTCTATTATAAGATAGATCCCACTATCAGAATGCAAGTAGTGATATTACTCTTGTGCACTTCCTCTAATTGCTTATTGTAAAGTAGCAAGAACACTACAGAGAGAGTTACAGATAGACAGCAGCATACTTTGATCAATACAAAGAAATGATAATAACGAAACGAGTTTTCTCTATTTTCCATCAAATCCTTTTCAACTTTTTTGATCCTCTTTATATAGACATTTTCAATCCATCTAGTGGAGATGCTTTCGACAAGTTAAGAGCCATTGGGAGTTGATTGGAGTTATCACCGAGGTTTAGATCGTCCATATAATCCTTCCTTCAAATGATAGCATTTATTCCCTAAATGGAGTCTGCCAACACAGTTACATCACTATTACCTCTAATGGTTTAACCAAAATTGTCAATGCTTTTCTAACTTGTTTCCAGTTCTTCTGTTATGGATTATCAGCCTGCCAATAGCTATATGCTATCCATCCAACGATCATCCGTAGATGCACTAATTGACCAACACCTTTCAAGACTTGCTATTAACACAATGCAATGCTCATTATAACCTTATAATAGCACATGCTCGTTATCACCAGTCTATTGGTCCTAACCACGGGTTAAATCGTGCCCAACGACTTGTGATCAACCATCCACCTGAGTATGTCAGCTTCCAAAAACTATAGATTGATGACAAATCGACCATGGTACTCTCAAGTCCTTATGAACACCTTGTCATATCTAACTTGTTCTCCTCCTGTCAAGATCCTCATCCTTGTAATTTGATCTCACTAAGCTCTCTGAGTCCCTCGGTATTATCACAGTCTTCTTGGAATTATCACCATGTCATCACGATGAACATTTGCACTTATCACAAAGATATTAAACCAAGAATAGTTTTGGAATCATCAAAATTTCATAGGGATCTTTTTTCAATAGACATATCTAGTTGATTTTAAGTTCTTTTAAAAGTTCAAATCAATGAGTTGTCGGTTAACTAGTATATATTAAATGCACTAACAAATTAGTTCTCCGATGTGAATCGTTGTCAAACAACTCCTCACATTAGCATATCAATAGTCTCCCATCTAGGTATGAGCCTTACATACCAAGCCTGCTCCCATTAATATCATTCTATACCAATATATCTCAAATTTGACCTCTACGTAATCACTATGCACCATGGCAACCATCACTGCAAACTTGATGTGACATTCTGAATTTTGACCCTATTTGGGGCCTATGAAATGATTATCTCATCAATGCACTTTCAGTTTGTAACGTCCTGAATTCGACCCACTTCCGGGATTAATAGAATAAATGGTCATTTCTCATTTCGTTTTAGTAAGTCTCGTCCGGAACTGATTATTCTCAGGATACTGACCAGTAGGGAATGGCTAACTAGGAAAACGGTACGTGGACCTAAGAACTCGACCGTGAATTGAGTCCGATTCCGAGAAATGACGAGGGAATATTTTGTGCTAATGTGAGCCAATCCAAGGAGAGTAACGGATTTGGTTTGGCCAATGACGTACAATCGGATCGCGGGTGATTCTGCACGACCAAGAGTACGCGTGGGGTACGATCCCAAACTTATTCCGAACTATCGTGACCCTCGGGACTAGTAATAAATCCCCGCATTCTCTTAGGAATCGAGACTGTCATGACTCGACTAACCCTAGGTCGATATGCGTAACCCCTAAATAGCCGCCTGTTAGTGAGAGACGCTAAAATCGCATTTTTGATCAAAATTGATTGTGAAATTGAGTCCGGACTTCAATGTTGAATTTCGTGGGCATATGCGATTATTTTGCAAGAACGACATCATTTTTATGTGGCCAATTATATTTCCGAGTAAAAAATTGGAAAATTAACCCGAGACCGGAAAATTACCATTTTGCCCCTACGCCCCTAGCCTTGGATTCCGAATTTTGGGATTAATTGGAGAGTACTTTCGGATTTTATATTGGTTTGTATCAGCCCAATAATACTGGAGATTTGGACAAGATTGCCCTTCTATTATTGGACATCAATGAATCTCAAGCCTTGGATGGGGGACATGATGGTCTTTTGTGCAAAGTAGTCCAACCACCCCACTAGCTTGTGTATAACTCTCCCATTTTCTCTCTCTCCCTCATTTCTTCCCCTCCAAGCCGGCCAGCTCTCCCTCTCCTCTCCCTCTCATCGATTCTCTCTCTCCCTTGCTCGGCCGCACGAGTCGCTCGCCAGAGGAGCCGTCGCCGCCACGTGCCACCGCCGAGGAGACGCTGCTTGCCCCGTCTTGCACCACCACCGACCATCCCATCCTCCCTCTCTTCTCCCCATCCGCCACTGACTAGCCCCCTTTCGATCGCCACCTTGAGCCGCTACCGCGCACTGCCGCCGAGGATTCGTCGTGCGCCGCCGCGAACCAACTCGGGCTGCCCATTCTCCCCCACCTGTTCAGCTTAGTTGAGAGCTTAGGAATTTAGGTGAGTAATTATCCCTAAACCCTAATTAGGCTAATTAGCATTTCTAGATAGGATTAGGGTAATTTATGGGTTAATTAGGGGAAATCAGGGGTGATTAGTGGGTTGCTTGATTAGTGATGGATTATGCGATGAATTGGGAGCCTAATGTGTTGATTTCAATGTGGTTTAGTGCCCTAGAGTGAGCTGTTGATGGTTGGAATTATTGGAATTAATTAGCCCCAGTACGGTGAATTTAGGGTTTAAAGGTGGAAATCCCGAGCATGCTTCGTATTGTCCATTTGGTGGTTGATTTGTGTTTGATTGGGTGTTAATTCTATGATGCCATGTTGCATGAATATTGAAGCCGAGGATGGAGTAGCATGGTAGGCCTCAAGTGTGCAAGTTTGTGTTGTGCTATTGCATTGAATTGTTTAATTGGGCATATGGGCACGTTAATTGGGCATGTTGCTGCTAAATTGAGTATGTCAAGATTGTTATTGAGCATGTTGTGGCATTTGTTGGGCATGTCTTGGCATTGAAATAATTATGTGCTCGTGTGAAATTGGATGTTCAATGTGCATCGTGTTATTGCCCGAGTTTTAGATTGCATGGCCACGCATTTCGCTTGCTAAGCATTGGCCTGATATGAGGATTGTTCGAGTATGAGGGCCTAACATGAGCATGTGATCGCCTAATTGCCCTGATGCGTTTTACGTGGGGTTCAGATAAAATTTGGCTATGTGCGCGTGTGATCACATAAAGTCCTGATGCGTTTTAAGCAGGGTATTGAACCCATCCTGATGCGTTTTATGCGGGACGATACCCAGATTGCCAAAAGATGGCCAGCTTGATGCGTTTTACGCAGGCATTGGTCCGTATAAAGAGATCGGTATTGCGCCAAATGCGTTTTACGCGGGCTAGAGACACTGAGTCTGATGTGTTTTATGCGGGCCAGGAAGTGTTGTTATTGAATGATAGACCTGATATATTTTACGCGGATCAGACCTAATGCGTTTTACGCGGGTCGAGCTTCTAAATAAGAAATTGGCAGAGTGCAAGTATGCATCATTAAGCCAGATCATGAGCATGACATATTGGTGGCATATGTGTGTAAGAGTGCATTGGCAACTGTGCAAGCATATGCACATCGATGACTTGCGTGTGATGCAGGCATTAATGAGCATGAACATACGTGTGGCGCATGTGTGACTAAGTGCGATCGTGTACATGCCATGAGTATTATTATGAACTATCTAACCTGTAGGGTCATTGCATTCTCGATTTGGGCCGAGGGCCTAGGTCAATTGATTGTTGAGTATTACTGGTTGTATGTGATTGTTGTCTGTCAAGAGGTGCATGTTAGTCTAATTTAGGTTTAGGGGGTTTTACTCGCTGATATTCGTTCTCATTGTTGTTAAAACCCAACTTTTCAGATCCCTGGCCTTAAAGATGTTTGATGTGCTTATTCGTTTTGGGATTCCGTCTCATATAGATCCGGACGTGACCGAGTGCCCCGTAAAGAACGGGGATATATATTAGACATTTCACTACAGTTTGGGTCAACGTGGGCGTGCAGCATTTCGAGGCCCACGAGTATGTCGCCTAGTGTTTTAGGGACTATTCCGGGACCTCGGGCCCCTTAGGACTTTTGACATCCCGTTTAACGGGTTAGGAGAGGTAGACCCCCAGTGTCAGGATGGAGACCTAGCGAGTCCCGATTACACGTCTGATGGGAGTTCCGGTTCTGGCTGCTGACCGGTTATCTGGGAGGTTGACGAGTTTGACCTGATGGATATGGAGCCAGTAGATTGGGATTTTGACGAGAAGCTGATGGAGTTGGATGAGGAGCCAGAGCCGATGGAGCAGGACCCCGAGTCTGAGGAGATGGATTCAAAGGAGGAGTCGGTAGAGGCCGAGTCCGAGATGGATTCCATGGACTCCGAGGACGAGCCGTCAGATAGTTCTTCTGAGTCCTTGAGATCCACCCGGACTGGGTCCCATAGGTTTAGCACTAGTTGTAGATAGGTCGGGCCAGTTATCGGAGCCCCACCTAGTTTTAGTACCCCCTGACCGCCCGGGCCACTTACCCCTTTTTGTTAATAGTGGCCGTTGACCCGCTTTTGATTTTTGATGTTCATGCTGTATATGAATATTGTATATGTTTCCATCATTAATGTAAATGTATATATGTGCATATGGTTTATTGTATTGCTACCCTTGGTTGTGTGGTTTTGAATTGTACGGGTATTATATTGCTTTCGCGTGTGCTTTAACCTTTGTGTTGGGCATTAGATCAACGATGCGTCCTGGGACGTCGCACAAATTCAACCACAGCAGGGATGTGGCGCGCCGTAGGATACGGGGCGTGACACAGTTAAATCTCACTCGAAATTGATCACTCTTAAGAAGACTAACCATTAGGAAAAGGCTAGCTAGGAATTAAGTTCACACAACCTAAGAACTCAACTGTGGTTTGACCATTCGACCGTAAGGATTGACGAGGGATAATTTTAGGCCATTATGGACCAATCCATGGATGGTTCTGAAATGATTCGCCAATGATATACAATTGGATCGCGGGTGATTCCGGTTGACCATTGTATGAATTGCAAACGACCCTAGGCTAATTCCAAACGATTATATCCTTTGTAACTAGTGATCGACCCTCGCAATTACATGACAACCGAGGTCACCATGACTTGAGTAAGCTTAAGTGTGGCTCGATATCGAATCGACCACAAGTCAATCACATGTAACTCCAAAAAGTCATCCGTTAGTTTGAAATACACTAAATTCACAATTGATCGATTTTGGCCACAAATTAGAATCTGAATTTGGGTATCGAACTATCAAGAGTACCACAACTGATCAATTGGACATCGCTTTATTAAGTTCAGCCATTGTCAGGTTACTCAGAATTGTCGAAAAAGTGGAATTCGGATCAGGAGTTAGAAAAGACCATTTTACCCCTGAGATATTTTGGATTCCTTTGATGTGTTAAAGAGCAATTTGGACATTGAAACATCTCCCCCTCTTGGCCAAAAATCTTGGACAACCTTACCACTCTCCTCTTTGCTTATTTCCTTGTTTCCCCCTAGATTAAGTGATCTTGGACCCTTAGATCTTGGCTTATTCTTCAAGAACCAATCTAGAGACCCTTAGATTGCTAGTGGGGTTGTTGATGGGGTTTATAGTGGGGTAGTTGATCTTGTCTCTCTCATTCTCACTCTTGGATCAAGTCTCACTCTCTCTCCCTCCCTCTCCCTCTCACTCAGTCGAAACCACCACCACCTCCATTGCCGACCGCCCTTGGCGAGTAGCTACTGTCCGTCATCATTCAACCATGGGAAGAGCATCGCCACTGCCATCCATAGCCGCGGTTGTGCTGCATATCACCGCCATTTGCTTCCCTCGCTCTTACTCATCCGTTCACCATCACCGTCATCATCTCTTCGCCTCTATTTCAACCTTTATTTGCCGCCGCCACCCGCCACCTTTGTCGTCCAGCCGCCTGCACCACCGTGAGCCGCCGAGCCGCTCGTCGTTCCACCGCTTCATCGACACCACCCGAGCTGCTGCTGCTTCACTGTGGCCGTTTGCTGCCCCCTTTCTTGGCTTGGTTTGGCTTGGGTTTTCCTAGAAGTGACTTCCTAATCCTTAGTTAGGGCAATGGGTGACTAATGAATGTGTTTACTGGTTGATTAGAGGCTATTTAGTGGTGATTAATGGTTGTTTAGAGGCTGAATTGGAAGTTGTTATTGGCTGGTTAGTGGACTAATTAGAGGCTGATTTAGGGGCTGAGTTGTGACTGTTTAAAGGACCGAGTGGTGGCCGATTTGTGACTGAAGATTGGACTAAATGGTAGTTGGTGTCGTGGCTAATGTGGTGCTTTAAATGGCTGATTATGCTTGCTTAATTTATGACCAATTATATGGGTTAAATTAGTGACAGACGGTAATTTGTTTAGTAGTTAAACCAAAATGAATTTTCAGCTAGTCATATGCCAATTAATTGGTTCATTTGGTGCGTGCTATGACCGAATTGGAACATTGATGCTTGATTGGGTTCATTGTTGGTTAGGCCATTCTATTCGTGCTTGGGAATTTATGCATTCGTGACATGCTCATTAGTAGAGAATTGTACGTCATAAACACTCGGCATTGGCTAATTGAAAAGATAAGAATTGGCAGAAATACTTGAGTGCCCGTGTGGTCATACAGTACCCTGATGCGTTTTACGTTAGGATTGACCCCTTCTTGATGCGTTTTATGCGGGATGAAATGTAATGCCCCACCTCGGGGTCATTTACGTGATGTCCCATTTAATTATTATCTTTCGTTACATGCAAGCAAAAGCATTTCTCGGGACAATCACAATCAATACACACAACGAAAATAAGACAAGAAGCGTCATGAGCAAACCTTCTGTTTACAATGCATACAAACATGTTTTAACAAGCCCTTCGGGCCATGGCAAACAACACATATTTCATAGCCAACTATGAATAGCAAATCTTGACTTGGGTTATCCTATACCTACTACGGCTTCTCGCTCCTCGCTTCTTCACCTCAACCTCGGTCCCGTCCGCCTAGCCGTCTCACATCCCACCCTTAGCTTTATCCCGGAGCCGGCCCGCCCTGAGGCACCAAGTCCATTAGGCCCTCATCGAACATCATAAGCGTCGTGATTTGGCGATAGGTGTGGTCTTCTCTGACATTTATCACGGTGAGCACTTCGGCTCTCTGCTCCACGGGATTGCCAATGCGAGCTGGAGGAGATGCCATCCTACGGACCTGAAAAAAGGGAAACAATGGGGGATGAGTCGGAGAGACTCAGCAAGTAAAAATTTTATTAACAAGCGAGGACATATCGTTCGTCGTTACACGAAGCATTCTTACCATACCGGCCTAAGTATAAAACAATGGCATGCATAGCAAGCATAAAACAAGAACTCCAAGCATGGCTAATTCACGGTTTACCTCATGTGTTGCGCCTCGGTTTCTATATCATGTTAAGTAACATGCAAAAACAAAACACGAAACAAAGCAACTAGTTATGGAAAGCACAACATCGAACACCAAGAACCGAGAACGGGGAAAGCTCATGATACAACGTATCTCAACGTCATTTTCCGGTAGTAAAATTTCACTTACTCTAACCGAACAAGAACTAGAGAGTAGAAATATGGACGGTGAGGGCAACGGCCTTGGGTTTCAGGCAACTCACGGTGTCGGCTTTTTCTTTTCTCTCCCTCGGCTTTCTTTCTCTCTCGGTTTTCTCTCTCTCCCTCTCACGGTTTTCTCTCTCTCTCTCTCTCTCTCTCTCTCTCTCTCTCTCTCTCTCTCTCTCTCTTGGCCGGTTGTGTCTTGCGAAAAGGTGAGGCCAAAATTTTCCTAATGGCCTCTATTTATAGAGGAACAAGGCTTGAGTTGATGAAGTAAGCGCACGTGTCATCGGAGAGGTGAGGTAAGCGCACGTGTCATCGGTTATTAATAGCATAGGCCAAAAAGTCATGATGAAGTGGCCAATAATTCTCCCTCTCTCTCCTCAAGCTTGGCCGTGACCCCCTCTCTCTCTCCCCCCTCCTTGCCGTGGCTTCCTTGCTTCCTCTTGGTCAATACTTGATGGCCAAGATTTCATAAATGGCTTCATAATGGATCATCATGGCTAGTTTGAAAACTATGCCAAAGGAATAAATGAGGGTAATGATGATATAGATAAGGTTTGACTTGGTCAAACTTTCTAGGGTTTTCTCAATTTGGCTGATTTCCATCCCAATTTGCTCGGATCAAACGGATCTCGCGAAAATACGCACATAACGTCCAAAACGAACCCGCATCATAATAATTCCCAAACTTTTCCCAAGGGTTTTTGTCACGCCCCGGACCTCACCGAGCCCGCGACATCCCGACCACAGTCGATCATGTGAACGCGACGTCCCAGGACACGTCGCCGACCCAAACGAATTATGCAAGCGGAAGCATATAAAATCACCCAGACAATAAAAACATGACTAAGGAATAGACATCGAAATTTAATAAACACCCAAACATTTTAAAGCCTTCAATATTACAAATGATGACCCGGCTTCCAAAATTAAACCACAATTTTCAAAAGGGGCGGTGGTTGATAAGCCTATCTTCTCTACAAAAGGGTACTCAAAATACAGGGTAATTGATCTATCCTTCAATCCCTGTGGTACTCCGGCGGTCTCTCCGAATCCATCACGGTCGCGGATCTGAAAGTGGTTATGTAATAACCGTGAGAACAAGTCTCAATAAGCAACAACCTAAACCTAACCTAGGCCAATGCGTACCCAGACCAGTCTAACATGCGCACTACCAGTCAAAACGGTCAATTGCACATGAAAGGCTTACCTCGCCTCGAACCACGTGCCAATCCTGCATATTAGTTCAAGCAAAATAATGCAAGAATAAATCGCCGCCACATCACAATCACCATCACACACACTTCCACTCTAAATCAAACGATCCAACCAAGCATCCACACGCACCTTGGACCAAACCAATCACCACATCATGCATACGCATCCACACGCTCAACCAGCCAATCCAGTCATACGCTCAACCAGCCAAATCACTCACACGCTCAACCAGTCAATTCAAATCACACTCAAATCACATGCGCATCCATCTAACCTTCTCACAATCCGGGTAAACACCCCTCAAGTCTTTTCTCACTGCCCGCGTCAACACGCCTTAGGCCCGTTCTCATAGCCCGCGTAAACACGCTTCAGGCTCATTTTCACTGCCCACGTAAACACACCTCAGGCCCAACTTTCTTTCCAATGACCCGCGTAAACACGCCTCAGGTCCAACCTTCCTTCCACAGCCCGCGTAAACACGCCTCAGGCTCAACTTTCTTTCCAATGACCCGCGTAAACACGCCTCAGGTCCAATCACACCTTTAACGGGCCACCGTCAACACATCTCAAGCCCGCATTCCAATCGCCCACCGCCATCAAACCTTCACACGGACCGCCCGTCAACACGTCCCAAGTCCGTAGCCCTCCGATCGATCCGGGCTTAAAATCAACAGGCAATCACACGCCATTCAATTCAATCAATTTCACGCCAAACAACTCACATTCACAACTCAGTCCAATTCACACTTCGCCACTCCAATTCACAAACTCGACGTTCAAGTCGGTCACGCACAATTATCCACTCAAGCACTCCACTTCAAACAGTCTAATTTAACACAATTAGAACACCACATAATCTAATTTAATCATAAAGTAATTAAATTAAATACACGCCCTAGCCGTTCTAGCCCGAAACTGGTCAATGAAATACCCAAAATACTAAGTAGGGTCTAGGAAGTCGCTTACCAAATTTTGGCCTGAAAAGTCGGCTCGGGCCCAAAATGGCCCGGGTGAGAAGTCCGGACTAGGCGCGCGCTGGCCAAAGTGGGCACAATGGCCGCCCGAGCAATGGCCAAGTCTTGTGCCTAGTGCGTGGCGCGCCTGGGCGGGCGGATCAATGCCGGATAGGCAACATGCCGGATAGGCACACTAGAGAAGAGAAAGAGAAGAGAAGAAGGAAAAGAAGAAGAGAAGAGAGAGGAGAGAGAGAGAGGTCAAAGGGGATGGCAGACAAGGGGGGACCTGGACGAATGAATAAGGGTGGCGGCACCGGCCACCGGGGGGAGAGAGGAGAGAGAGAGAGAGAGAGAGAAGGAAAAGGAAGAGAGAGGGGGGGAGAGAGAGAGAAGACGTGCGGATGGGACGCAACGCGACAGAGGAGAGAGGAGAGAGGAAGAGAGAAAAATGAGGGAAAAAGGACTGATTTGAATTTTCGAGCGCGAACCAAAGGACACGGTCCAAACTAAAAATCGATCTATCGGTCCCGATTTAAATTCAGAAAAAGGCCTAATAATCCATGATAAATCCCAACAATATTCTAGGGCACACGGCCAAAATAAAATAACCCAAACCACACTACGAGGGAGGTCTACCACTCCAAATTCGCACCTGGTTCAAAAAATCCACTTTTCCACTATTCCTAACAATCTCGATGCTGGCCACTATAATTTCGACACCGTCCAATTTATTTCGTCCCGAAACTCCCGGAAATCGACTGCCAAGTTCAGGGTATAAATAACGGCCAAATTCGATCGAAAAGATTCTAGCAAAATTTCTATTTTAAAAATAAGAACCCGAGAGTGATCAGTTCCCGGGCGAAATTCTATTATAAGCGCACTGACGAATTACACGTTTTATAATTCCCAAAAATGGGCCAAAATCCGGACTGTTACAATTCTTTCCCCCTTACAAAAATTTCGTCCTCGAAATTTACAATTCAACCCAACTATTCAAACAAATGGGGATATTGGTGTCGCATCAACTCTTCACTTTCCCACGTCGCACCTTCGGTCCCATGGTGCTCCCAAATCACTTTGACCATTGGAATTTTCTTGTTCCACAACACTCTTTCTATTCTGTCCTCGATCCACACTGGCCTTTCCACGTACGACACCACATCGTCCCACGCCTATTTGCTCAAAATTTAGTACATGGGTTGGGTCCGGTTCATACTTCCTCAACATAGACCCGTGGAACACATTATGAACATAAGATAAATTTGGCGGTAGTGCGAGACAATAAGCTAGGGGTGCCTATTCTTTCTAAGACCTCAAATGGGCCCACGTACCTCTGGCTTAATTTTCCTTTCTTACCAAACCGCGACAATCCCCTCATCGGTGACACTTTAAGGAATACGTGGTCCCCCACTTGGAATTCCAACGGCCTACGTCTCCGGTCCGCATAACTCTTCTGGCGGCTCTAAGCGGTCCTCAACCTTTCTCGGATAATCTTTATCGTTTCCACCGACTGCTGTACCAACTCTGGACCCGTTATACTTCTCTCTCCTACCTCATCCCAACACAACGGTGTTCTTCAAGCCCTGCCATATAATGCTTCAAAGGATGCCATTCTGATACTCTGCTGAAAAAACTCAAGTATTGTAGGCAAATTCCACTAAATGCAACGTTTCTTCCCACTTGCCCCGAAAATCTAGCATACACGCCTCAAAGATATCCTCCAAAGTCTGAATAGTCCTTTCAGACTGACCATCCGTCTGCGGGTGATAGGCCGTACTGAATTGCAACTTAGTTCCCATGGCTGATTGCAGACTTTTCCAAAAGTTCGCAGTAAACCGGGGATCACGGTCCGAAGTGATCGATACTGGTACTCCATGAAGACGAATTATCTAACGACATATAATTCTCCACCTTTCAAGCTCAAGTCCTTTCGACTTTCGTAAAGTGCGCTGACTTGGTCAATCTGTCTACTATTACCCAAATAGAGTCGTGTCCTCTCTGGCTCCTTGGAAGTCCCGTTACAAAGTCCATTGTGATGTGCTCCCATTTCCATTCTGGGATTTCCAACGGCTGCAACATTCCACCAGGTTTACAATGCTGTGCCTTCACTTGTTGGCACGTCAAACACTTGGCCACATGCTTGGCCACGTCCACTTTCATTCCATTCCACCAATAGTGCTGACGAAGGTTCTGGTACATCTTAGTGCTGCCCGGGTGAATACTGTAATTGCTCCTGTGAGCCTCCGACAAAATCTCTTCCTTAAGTCCCAAATCATCGGGCACGCACAAGCGTCCTCGAAACCTAAGAATTCCATCCTCGGACACCTAAAGTCCGGCTTCCTCTTAGTGTCATCCATACTCACAATTTTCTGAATCTCAAGGTCCGTAGACTGCAATGCCTTGATCTTGGCTTGCACTTCCGGCTCAATCCTTAATGTCGCCATCAGACTGGAGAGATGTCCTACCTCGAACTTGAATTCCGAGTCCCGCGCTCCTTCCAATAAAATCCACTCTTTAACTAACAATTGCGCGATGCTCGATTTCCTGCTCAAGGCATCCGCTACCCGGTTGGCCTTCCCGAGATGATACAATATGTCACAATCATAGTCCTTAAGGAGTTCCATCCATCGACGCTGTCTCATATTCAATTCCTTTTGGGAGAACAAGTACCTTAGACTTTGATGGTCCGTAAAAATCTGAAATTTCTCCCCACACAAGTAGTGTCTCCAAATCTTAAGGGCGAAAATGATCGCGGCTAACTCCAAGTCGTGCGTTGGGTAATTCTGTTCATGAGGCCTCAATTGCCGCGATGCGTATGCCACCACTTTCCCGTGTTGCATTAACACACATCCCAATCCCCTTAACGACGCGTCACTGTAAATCTCATATCCTCCAGGACCTGTCGGAATCGTTAACACTGGCGTAGTAGTCAATTTCTGTTTTAACTCTTGGAAACTCCTTTCGCACTTATCCGTCCATTCAAACCTCGTCTCCTTCTTTAATAACCGCGTCAACGGCATCGCTAATGCCGAAAACCCTTCCACGAAGCGTCTGTAGTACCCTGCTAAACCCAAAAAGCTCCGAACCTCGGTTACTGTTGTCGGCCTTGGCCAATTCACGACGGCCGATTTTACCGGATCCACTGCGATCCCTTCTCCGGATACCACATGTCCCAAGAATGCCACTCGATGAAGCCAGAATTCGCACTTACTGAATTTGGCATGGAGCGCATGTTCCCTTAGGGTCTGTAAAACCTTTTCCAAATGTACCTCGTGCTCGGTGGAACTCTTCGAATATACCAGAATGTCATCTATGAACACTATTACAAATTGATCCAAAAATTCCTTGAATACCCGATTCATTAAATCCATAAAGGCTGCAGGGGCGTTAAATCGGTCAAACGGCATCACCAGAAACTCATAATGCCCATACCTCGTCCTAAATGCCGACTTGACACGTCCTCCTTCCTGATCCTCAATTGATGATAGCGAGTCCTTAGATCGATCTTAGAAAACACTAACGCCCCTTGTAACTGGTCAAATAGGTCGTCAATCCTTGGCAACGGGTACTTATTCTTGATGGTCACCTGGTTCAGCTACCTGTAGTCAATGCACAATCTCAAAGATCCATCCTTTTTCCTTACGAACAATACTGGCGCTCCCCATGGAGATGCACTAGGACGAATGAAGCCTTTATCCAATAACTCTTGCATTTGGACTTTCAATTCTTTCAACTCCGACATCGACATCCTATAGGGTGCTTTCGAAATCGGTTCCGTCCCTGGGCTAACTCAATTAGCGAACTCCACTTCTCTATCAGGTGGCAGTCCCGGCAATTCCTGAGGAAAGACATCGGGAAAATTGCACACCACGGCTATATCCTCTAGCCTCGGCTCTCCAACCGTCGAATCAACTACATTTGCCAGAAATCCTTGACACCCCTCATCTAACAGCTTCGATACCTCGAGCGACGAAATCCAAGGGATCGAGGTTCCTCCTCGGTTTCCCACAAACTCAAATCTAGGATGTCCAGCTAGATTAAATTGGATCACCTTGCTACTACAGTCCATAACAGCCTTTTGTTTTGACTAACCATCCATACCGATAATCACATCAAAGTCATGCATACATAATACCGCCAAATCTATCCTTCCTTCCCTATCGCCAATAACTATTTTATAATTGGGACATCCTAACGAAATCAACACCTTATCATTCAGCAGAGTAGTAACACACAGCATAACATCAAGCAATTTTGGCTTAATCCCAGATAATTCAACGAACTGCTCAGAAACAAATGAATGCGACGCCCCCGGATCAAACAAGGCATATGTAGCATGATCACAGAGAGAGACCGTACCTGTGACCACGCCCGGCGCGTCCTGCGCCTCTCTCCTTGCCATTGCATATACCCGTCCTTGGGCGTGACCTATTATGATTCTTGGGTTTGGATAGCTCTGAATTGATTTCCATTCCGGGGTGGCGGCGGCAGTAGTGCAGGCTGTCCAGCTTGTCTATTATTAGGGCAGTTTCTCACTTGGTGACCTCGCCGCCACATCCAAAGCATATTTCACCCCTATTTGGGCAAGGTCCATTTCCATGTCTTCCCCCACATAGCCTACACGGGGTGTTCTGATAACGGTTTGGCTTCCCAATAGCCCCTCGAATCGGGCGGGGACGGGTTAATCGATTTCTCCATCATGGGTCTCTTCCCAAATTAACGGTTGTCCCTAGCCGGGGCATACCGCGATCCAGAAGCGGCAGCCCGATCCATCTGATCTTGCTCGATTGCTTGAGCCCTTTCATATATTTCATTATAGCTCCTCAAGTTCAAAGAAATCATCTGACTACGAAGGTCCGGCTTCAGCCCATCCGGAACCTTCTAGCTTTGTCCATTGGGTCCTCCACCATCCTGGGGGCAAATTTGGACAATCTCGCAAACTCGGCCCAGATTGGGTCCACTAACGATCGACCACCGCCGCACCTCATAAATTCAACCGGCCTTTACGCTCTCGGGCACTTTCCGAGAAGTATTTGCCATTGAAGGTCTCAGTAAAGACAGTCCAATTTAGAGCAGTACCAGTGGGGAACACTTGACCCCTGGTGGCCCTCCACCAATCACTTGCATTATTCTGAAGCTGGTAGACTGCTAGTGTCACCTTCTCTTCCTCAGTGCACCCCAGCACCTCAAAAGCCTTCTCTAGCTCCTCTACCCATCTTGGTGCAGCCTCGGGGTCACCCTTCCCATCAAATTTCGGGGTTTCAGCCTCAGGAACTGTTCTACTAGCTTGGACATTGGCCTGACCTTATTTACTTGCATCACACCCGGATTTCCACCATTCACATTATTTCCCTGATCCCCATTATTCCCGATGATTTCACTGGCAGCTGCAGCAGGGACTGTGGCACTCCTTTCTCCCGTCTGTCTACCCGATAAAATCCCGCTTCCTCAAGTACCCTCCACATTTCATCCAATCTAGGATCCCCCACAACCCCAGCTTGCGGGGTTACACGACCTCCACCTCGACCTCGACCACTCATCATACTGATTCTCACAAACGCCCACCTGCTAAGTTCCACACAGGAATTAGAAACCTAGGCCAACTATACCAATCTAAGCCCTAGGCACTGAATCACAACACAATTCATTCAAGGCAGCCAATCACAAATAGCACCCAATCACAACCAACAAGTTCGCGCACTTACCTCAAGTCCCGACGCACCTGCACCTCACACATATTGCATAAAAATCACTTAGCAATCACAATCACACTGTCTGGGGTACGCATAGCACGCGAGTCTCCCTAACTGTCTACCCCAAAGTCATCGCTCCTTATCACTCCAAGCTTCGATCGACTTGGATCGAGCAAACCTTGCTCTGATACCAATTCAACAGGGGATGTCACGCCCCGGACCTCACCGAGCCCGCGACATCCCGACCACGGTCGATCATGTGAACGCGACGTCCCAGGACACGTCGCCGATCCAAACAATTACGCATAGCGGAAGCATATAAAATCACCCGGACAATAAAAACATGACTAAGGAATAGACATCGAAATTTAATAAACACCCAAACATTTTAAAGCCTTCAATATTACAAATGATGATCCGCTTCCAAAATTAAACCACAATTTTCAAAAGGCGGTGGTTGATAAGCCTATCTTCTCTACAAAAGGGTACTCAAAATACGGGGGTAATTGATCTATCCTTCAATCCTTGTGGTACTCGGCGGTCTCTCCGAATCCATCACGGTCGCGGATCTCTAAAAGTGGTTATGTAATAACCGTGAGAACAAGTCTCAATAAGCAACAACCTAAACCTAACCTAGGCCAATGCGTACCTAGACCCGTCTAACATCGCACTACCGGTCAAACGGTCAATTGCACATGAAAGGCTTACCTCGCCTCGAACCACGTGCCAATCCCGTGCATATTAGTTCAAGCAAAATAATGCAAGAATAAATCCCCGCCACATCACAATCACCATCACACACACTTCCACTCGAAATCAAACGATCCAACCAAGTATCCACATGCACCTTGGACCAAACCAATCACCACATCACGCACACGCATCCACACGCTCAACCACCAATCCAATCACATGCTCATCCAGCCAAATCGCACACGCTCAACCACCAATTCAAATTACACTCAAATCACATGCGCATCCATCTAACCTTCTCACAATCCGGGTCAACACCCCTCGGGTCTTTTCTCCTTTGCCAGCGTCAACCTCGCCCGTTCTCACGGCTCACAAACACGCCCGCTCATTTTTCACGCCCGGCGTAAACACGCCTCGGGCCCAACTTTTTTCCAATGACCCGCGTAAACATGCCTAAACCTTCCTTCCAGGCCCAAACACGCCTTTCAACTTTCTTTCCAATGACCCACCGTAAACATGCCTCGGGTCCAATCACACCTTTAACAAGCCACCGTCAACACGTCTCAAGCCCGCATTCCAATCCACCCAAACAACCAATCAAACCTTCACCACGGACCGGACCGCCCCAAGTCCGTAGCCCTCCGATCGATCCAAATTTAAAATCGACATGCAATCATCGCCATTCAATTCAATCAATTTCACGCCAAACAACTCACATTCACAACTCAGTTCAATTCACACCCGCCACTCCAATTCACAAACCCGACGTTCAAGTCGGTCACGCACAATTATCCACTCAAGCACTCCACTTCAAACAAATCTAATTTAACTCAATTAGAACACCACATAATCTAATTTAATCATAAAGTAATTAAATTAAATACATACCCTAACCGTTAAAGAACCAGAGAAGAGAAAGAGAAGAGAAGAAGGGAAGAAGAAGAGAAGAGAGAGAGAGAGAGAGAGAGAGAGAGAGAGCGTGTGTCGAAGGGCAAATATGTAGGGGGGAAGGGACGCCAAAGAATGGGGGGTGGCGGCACTGCAAACCGGGGAAAGGGAGAGAGAGAGAGAGAGAGAGAGAGAGAGAGAGAGAGAGAGAGAAAAGGAAAAGGAAGAGAGAGGGGGGAGAGAGAGAGAAGACGCGCGGATGGGACGAATGCGACAGAGGAGGGAGGAGAGAGAAGAGAGAAAAATGAGAGGAAAAAGGACTGATTTGAATTTTCGAGCGCGAACCAAAGGACACGGTCCAAACCAAAAATCGATCTATCGGTCCCGATTTAAATTCGGAAAAATGCCTAATAATCCACGTTAAATCCTAATAATATTCTAGGGCACGGCCAAAATAAAAATAACCCAAACCACACTATGAGGGTGGTCTACCAGTCCAAATTCGCACCCGGTTCAAAAATCCACTTTTCCACTATTCCTAACAATCTCGATGTTGGCCACTATAATTTCGACACCGTCCAATTTATTTCGTCCCGAAACTCCCGGAAATTGACTGCCAAGTTCAGGGTATAAATAACGGTCAAATTCGATCGAGTGCGATTCTAGCAAAATTTCTATTTTAAAAATAAGAACCCAGAGTGATCAGTTCCCGGGCGAAATTCTATTATAAGCGCACTGACGAATTACACGTTTTATAATTCCCCAAAATGGGCCAAAATCCGGACTGTTACAGTTTTCCATGACAAAACATGTATAATAATCTTATTCAACCCGAGGTTCGGTGCGGGAATGTCCTTAAATATCACTAAAAGACATCAAGTCCAAATTCCAACGTTCTCGTATAGAAAAATGCTAAATCTTTGAAATCAGACAAAACAGGACAGCTTTACACTGTTCATGAAATCGGACTTGAAAGCATAGTAAATGGACTTCAAAAATTCTCAAAAAATATCAAAACAAGACCTTTGAATAAAAAAAAATCATAAAAAAAATAAACAAGACCTTAACAAACATTTTTCATGAAGAGTACGAAATCTGAATCTCTCTGTAAATACCATTTTTGGTAGCTCAAAGACAGACTAAAAACAGTTCGCTGGAACAGAATTCTCGCTTTTCAAAGTAAGCTCTATCTAGAATTCAAATTATCTCAGAAAATTCCCAAATTTATATAAGTTATAGAAAAAGACATTCTCAACAACTTTTGTGAATGAAACTTTTCCAAAATCGACCCAAAAAAGCTTGTAGAAAATAAATACGATGTGAATATCACTGAAATATCCTGTCTGGGCAGTTTCACACGATCCAAAAATTAGGCCATCGTACCACTTATATCAACTCCAAAAAATTCTGAAATTAAAGTACGTAAAACTTCATGATGTTTGGAACAACTTTCAAGAAGAAAGTATTTGGAAATTCGGATCACAAAAGTCTTCCCAAAAATAACAAAACGAAGGGGTATCAAGGATCCGAAATACGATTTTCCAAAACAAGAGTAAAAATTTTAGTTCCAATTGGAAAACCATCAAACTTAAACCATAGATATTTCCCAGGGACTAAAATTGAGGATGTGACAATTCTTCCCCTCTAAAAGAATTTCGTTCTCGAAATTTAAAACGTACCTGGGATTTAACTTACCTTTCCTTCCGAAGTGTGGCACACCCCTCATTAGTGACACCTTCAAAAAGACGTAGTCGCCTTCCTTAAACTTAAGCGGTTTCTGGCACTTGTCAGCCTAATTCTTTTACCGACTTGTGCCATCCTAAGTTTTTCTCTACTTATTTGGATAGCATCCAAGGTGAGTGAGATTAGGTCTGGACCCCTGACCTTCTTTTCCCGACCTCGTTCCAATAGATCGGAGTTCTGCAAGCTCGATTGTATAATGTCTCGAATGGGGCCATCTTGATGCTTTGCTAATAACCATTATTCCAATTGGATTCTACCTTCCTTTATGAAGGTAGCCTTGTTTAGCTTTTTCGAAAAACGTCGAAAATTTTCTTGATGGAAAATCTTCTAGCTTTGGCTTCCCACGCTTCCACTGCGCCACTCTGATTTACCTTTTACCATCCTTAAATATTTCTTATGCTTGCTTACTTGGATTTTTCGATACATTGAAATGTCGTACATAAATACTATGATAAAACAGTACAAGTACAGTTCCGATCACCCGATTTATCAAGTCTCCATAATAACATTCTTGGAGTTTTCCACTTCCTCTTGAGCAATTACATAAATCCTTCCTTGAGCTGGAGGACGATTATCATGTGGTGGAACTTCTTTTTGTTACATCGCCTGTGGTTGTTGTGACTGCTTCACTTGCTATCATTACAGGCAGTCCTATATGCGGTGGCCTTGTTGACCACAGCCGAAACATGCTCCCGTTTGTTTTGGACACAGAGCATTTCCATGAAACCTTCCGCAAGTATGGCAAGCATCGCCTGCAGTGGAAATTGGCTTTTGATTTTTTATCTTCTTACTGGGAGTGGAAAAACGGTTTTCTCCTAACATTGGTCTCTTATCATGATGCTGGTTGGATTGAGAAGCTGGATGATAGGGCTTTCCTTGGTTAGTCACCGTGGCAGCTTGTTCCAGGTACTCTTTCTCCACCAACTAGGCTCGTTCATACAGCTCGTTGTAATCCTTGAGGTTTAGCAGCACCAACTGTTTTCGGATGTCTGGGTTCAAACCGTCTCGGAATCTTTTTGCCCTTTCCACTGGATCTTCAATAAATTTAAGGACATACCTCGACAATTGAGCGAACCTTGCTTCGTACTGGTCCACCGTCATGTTGTTCTACTGAAGTTGCAAGAATTCCTTCATCTTTCGGTCACGAGCACATTTGGAAAAATACTTTCCGTTGAATACTTCAACAAAAGCATTCCAGTTGATAGCAGCATTTTCTGGAAACACGATTTCCTTGGTCGCTTTCCACCAATAGCGGACATTACCTTGCAGTTGATATGCTGCTAAGGTAACCTTCTTCCTCTGAACATCTCAAAAGCTCAAATGCCTTCTGGAGTTCATCGATCCAGGATTCGACTTCTTTAGGATCTCCAGTTCCGATAAATTTCGAGGGTTGGAGCTTGAGGAATTGCTCGATCAATCTGTGCATCGTACGGCCACCATTTTCATTTGCTGCCACATTCTCAGCATTAGGCATTCGTTGTGGGGCTTGCTGTCCCAACAGTTCTCCTACGGTCGCTAGAGCCTGCAGAATTCCGTCTATTCGGGGGTTTTGATTTGACTTTCCGTTCGAGGTCAAGGTCGTAGTCGAGTTCCGAGCACTCATATTGGTATTCTAAGGGGTCTTTCTACAACACAAGAATAGATCAGTGGTCACAAACAAATATTAGTACACAACCTATTCAACCACAATCAAACATTCACATGTACAGAGGTGTTTCCTAGCTAACTACCCCAACTTTAGCGCACCTTATCACTCCAGATCTTTATTTCCACTTGGATTTCAGAATCATTCTCCCCTATTCAGTGCATAGTTCGGTTTCTTCCTCTCTTACCCATCATCTTAGAAGCTTGCCAGGAGCCGCACTTTGTTCAGGTCTTCAACCCCCGCGACCACTCTTGCTAGAAGCCGCACCTTGATCAGGCCTTATGCCCTGGCGTCCACTTCATAGCCAAGAGCCGCTCTTTGATTAGGTTCTACCTCGACGACCACTTCCCGCCCTCATCGGATCGAGTCCTTTTAGGATTCCACAGCCTCTTTTTGGCTCAACACCAAACTTGCACTTACTGGAAGGCAACCTGCTCTGATACCAAATTAATCTATAACGCCCCACCTCGAGGTCATTTACGTGACGTCCCGTTCATTATTATCTTTCGTTACACACAAGCAGAAGCATTTCTTGGGACAATCACAATCAATACATACAGTGAAAATAAGACAAGAAGTATCATGAGTAAATCTTATGTTTACAATGCATACAAACATGTTTTAACATGCCCTTCGAGCCATGGCAAACAACACATATTTCATAGCCGACTATAAATAGCAAATCTTGACTTGGGTTATCCTATATCCACTACGGCTTCTCGCTCCTCACTTCTTCACCTCCACCCCGGTCCCGTCCGCCATCTCACATCCCACCCACATCCCACCTGTGGCTTTTATCCCGAGCCGACCCCTACCATAGAGGCACCAAGTCTGTTAGGCCCTCATCAAACATCACAAGCATTGTGATTTGGCGATAGACGCGGTCTTCTCTGACATTTATCGCAGTGAGCACTTCGGCTCTCTGCTCCACGGGATTGCCAACGCGAGCTGGAGGAGATGCCATCCTATGGACTTGAAAATGGGAAAACAACAGGGGATGAGTCAGGGAGACTCAGCAAGTAAAAATTTTACTAACAAGCGAGGACATATTGATCGTCGTTACACAAAGCATTCTTACCGTACCGGCCTAAGTAGCTGATCAAATAATGGCGTGCATAGCAAGCATAAAACAAGAACTCCAGGCATGGCTAATTCACGGTTTACCTCATGTGTCGCACCTCGGTTTCTATATCATGTTAAGTAACATGCAAAAACAAAACACGAAACAAAGCAACTAGTTATGGAAAGCACAACATCGAACACCAAGAACCGAGAACGGGGAAAGCTCATGATACAACGTATCTCAACGTCATTTTCCGGTGGTAAAATTTCACTTACTCTAACCGAACAAGAACTAGAGAGTAGAAATATGGACAGTGAGGGTGACGGCCTTGGGTTTCAGGCGACTCACGGTGTCGGCTTTTTCTTTTCTCTCCCTTGGCTTTCTTTCTCTCTCTCCCTCTCACGGTTTTCTCTCTCTCTCTCATGGTTCTCTCTCTCTCTCTCTCTCTTGGCCGGTTGTGTCTTGCGAAAAGGTGAGGCCAAAATTTTCCTAATGGCCTCTATTTATAGAGGAACAAGGCTTGAGTTGATGAAGTAAGTCTAAGTGTCATGGAGAGGTGGATAGCATTAAATCGTTATTAATAACATAGGCCAAAAAGTCATGATGAAGTGGCCAAACTCCCTCTCTCCCTCAAGCTTGGCCGTGACCCCCTCTCTCTCCCCCTCCTTGATCTTCCTTGCTTCCTCTTGGTCAATATGATGGCCAAGACTTCATAAATGATAATGGATCATGATGGCTAGTTTGAAAACTATGCCAAGGAATAAATGAGGGTAATGATGATATAGATAAGGTTTGACTTGGTCAAACTTTCTAGGGTTTTCTCAATTTGGTTGATTTCCATCCCAATTTGCTTTCAAACGGATCTCTTGTATGCACCTCCAAAACGAACCCTGCATCATAATAATTCCCAAACATTTCCCAAGGGTTTTCCATGACAAAACACGTATAATAATTTTATTCAACCCGAGGTTCAGTGCGGGAATGTCCTTAAATAACACCAAAAGGCATCAAGTCCAAATTCCAACATTCTCATATAGAAAAATGCTGAATCTTTGAAATCCGACAAAACCGGACAGCTTTGCACTATTCACGAAATCGGACTTGAAAACATAGTAAATGGACTTCAAAAATTCTCAAATTTGAATAAGTCATAAACAAGGCCTTAACAAACATTTTTCATGAAGAGTACGAAAGCTGAATCTCTCTGTAAATACCATTTTTAGTAGCTCAAAGACAGACTAAAAACAGTTTGTTGGAACAGAATTTTTGGTTTTCAAAGTAAGCTCTGTCTAGAATTCAAATCATCTCAGAAAATTCCCAAATTTATATACGTTATAGAAAAAGATGTTCTCAACAACTTTTGTGAGGGAAACTTTTCCAAAATCGGTCCAGAAAAGCTTGTAGAAAATAAATATGATGTGAATATCACTGAAATATCTAGTCTAGGCAGTTTCACATGGTCCAAAAATCAGGCCATCATACCACTTATATCAACTCCAAAAATTCTGAAATTAAAGTATGTAAAACTTCATAATGTTTGGAACAACTTTCAAGACGAAAGTGTTTGGAAATTCGGATCATAAAAGTCTTTCCAAAAATAACAATACGAAGGAGTACCAAGGATCCGAAATACGGTTTTCCAAAACAAGAGTAAAAATTTTAGTTCAAATTGGAAAACCATCAAACTTAAACCATAGACATTTCTCAGCGATTGAAATTGAGGATTTGACATTATACCTGATTTGTCGGATGCCTGGCGGAAGTCCGGATGTCGAGTTGTAGTAAAGGCCGGAGTTGATACTCCTTTATGGAATGCCGTCTTGATGCATTTAACGCGGGACGTTGCCATGCCCAAAATAGCATGACGATGCCTGGCTAGACCAGAAGATCGGTGGGGGTTCGATGTGGCCCGAGGGGTCGTTAATAATATGGAGAACTATGAGTGTGATATGCATTAGGGAACACTATGCTTGAGTATAATGGTGAGTATGTCTGGGTTATCAACTGTGTTATGCAAGATTATGCCGTGGTTGTCTCGTGTGTGCTCGAGGAGCAACTTGCCATGCCATAATGATTTCTAACGTGTAGGGTTTGCGCATGTGCCAAGGCGAGGTAAGGGCACCTGCGGTAGTTCATGGCATGCTGGATACTAGAGTTGCATATTTAGGGTTGTCCGAAGGTACGTGTTAGCATAAGTGAGGCTTAGAGAATTTACTTATTGAGATTTTATCTCATTGTTGAATCTAACCATTTCAGATCCCCGATCATGAATGGTCCTCCGCAATGTTTTAGGGTACCGATAGATATGAATCACTTGTTGAGGGAGTGCCTTGTAGGAGAGGATAGGGTTTACATTAGGCATGCCACGACTTTGTGGATGAAAGAAGGGTTTGCGTTTTGGAGGCCGCACACCTTTTTGGCGTGGCTTTATCGAGATTGGGATCAGTTGCATGGTCCACTCCGAGGATTTGATGTTCCCCCCTTATGATGGTGTAAGGGAGTGGGATCCTATGGAGATAGATCCTCACGATAGGGCCGTCATCAATCCTAACACCGGCCCAAAGGACTTAGACCCCCAACTCAATTCACTCGCTGATTGACCCAGGGACACCTCGAGGGTACCATGGGGATTGATGATAGGCTTAGTCATCCTGCCTTTTTGGAGTACCCTCTTTTGATAGAGAAGTTAAGCTAACCGACCACCCGATCCTTTTTGCTTGTGCGTGATTCGTAGATGTGGCCTTTAGTAAGGCTTGTATATTGTTTCTCCTGTGATTAACTCTATGTTTATATAAATGGCTTCGTTCTTTTGAGTATCATTGTATTTTCTTTACTATCCCTTGCTTGGTTGTTGTTTGGGGTGTTCAAAGTTTGGTTCCGCTTGCGTTATTTCGTTGGTAAGTTATTTGGGTCATTGACCAATTCTGGGACGTCGTATTCTCAACGACCATTGGTGGGATGTTGCGACCTCGTAGAGTTTAGGGCGTGACACTTGAGATCGCGGTATCCTCACCTTTAAACTTGATCTATCTTCTCTAAACCAAACGCTGATGGAGATTTTCCACTCGACAATTGTAAAAATGATATTATGTTATCAAGAGTAGTCCCTTGGCCTAACTTTCCTGGTGTTCAATGGTGGAGTGTCATCCACTTGAAGTTACTCTTCCTTGTTAATTGCCTGCCAAGAGAAAGGGGTGAAGAGATGCTTAGGGAAGGTAGTGACTACTTATGACTCTATCGAGAAAACTTCCTATGATATTTTAAAATTGACAAAACATATATTTCTCTTTATTTCTCTATTGCTATTGATGAAATTTGAAGTACAAAGTGGAAGACTCATAGAGATTGAACGGACCTTTATAAAAGGTGAACAAGTAAGAGAGAATAGGAAGTTCAAGGATACTTGGAGGTACCATGACAAGGTGAGCAATTTAGTGAAGCCTTGATCACTAATGTACTTAAAAAGATCAAACGGAAAACAATACATAAGTCAACTACTAGCAGGAAATTTTAATAAACTCACGGATTGCTGATGGAAATAGCTCACTATATCACCTGTAAACATCCTATTGGCGAAGTATGAATCATTGAAGATGAAGTTGAACAAAACGATTTTTGAAATGTACACGAGGTATACCGAGATTGTAAATGGCCTTGCCTATTAAGGCAAGACATACACCAATAAAGAGAATGTGAACAAATAGTCAGAGCTTTTCCAAAGGAATGTAACATGTGAAGACATCCATTAATGATACACTAAGGATAGTGCCTCTATCACTAGATAAGCTAATAGGAACCTTGATTGCATATTGAGTTGAGTGTCAAGATGAAGAAAATGGTCAAAAGGTAAGTATTGTATTGCATTAAATGAAGACAAGGAGAAGGCACTAATGACAAAGAAAGTCCAAAGTATTATGAAAAGAGGAAACTTCAAAAGCAAGAAGCAAATGGGAAACAGAAGAAAAGAAATCCTCCAGGGACAAAGAGGATAACAAAGGTAAGGACATTAATTGTTTGAGTGTGGGAAAGATGGATATATTAAACCAAATTGTGCCTTACTCAAGAACAAAAAAGGGACAATTTGAAAAGAAGAATATGAATCAAGTGATGATGATGAATAAGCAACTATGTCTAATGGCAAATTTTCAATCTGAAGATGTAAAAGAGGTAAGCATATTCGAAATTCTTATTAATAATATAGACAATTTTATTAAAGAGTTTTGTGATAAGCACAAAAAAGACTTTGGAAAAATTTTCCGAATTGAAGAAAGTGGCTTCCAATAAGATATTATGAAAGAAGAAAAGATCGTTAGTTTAAATAAGGAAATTACCTAGGTCAAAGATGAGCGAAATCTTTTGCAAAAGTAAAATATTTCCCTTAAGGAAGAAATCTCAAAGATTTCCAAAACTTTGATATCTCAAAGTTAGCAATTAATATCAAAAGTTATTCTTAATAATTTTCACATTATAACCACAATCTCATTTTGGTCAGGAAGCTATTTCTAGATGGAAGCTCGAGGCAAACTCATATAATATCTAAACTTTTATGCTTCTTTAAACAATCACGAGTTATTATCTATTCATATCAATTTTTTGAGAATTTATTAATTCCTTGCTGCCGTTGGAGAAATATCTATAAATAATTTTGATGATACCCAAAATATCTTTGGTATAATATATACATTGTCTAAGTACAGATATATTCAAAGAATTGAGTGATAATCATAATGTTATTCATTGAAGAGAAGATCACAAGACTGTCCTTAAAGGATCGTGTAAACAGTACCATCAATCTCAAAGATTAGCTAAATAATGATGTCTTATTCAAACTAAAGAGATCTAGTAATTAGTGATGTTTAAGTAACGATTCATTTAATATGACCGTTATGTCACTATATATAGCCATTGGGACTGGACAGGCACAGCAAAAGATCCAACAGAAAGGAGAAAAGTCATTCTGATAGGTAGTCAGTATCGCAGCTATAGTAAAATAGCATAAGTTATTTCGGGAAAGTCTGTAGAAGTTCAAAAATAGATTGTATGGGCAGTCAATTCCGAGGATAGCAGCTCCAACGGCTACTTTGGCTCTTCGAGACATCAGTAACGACTAGTTTGAACATGACTATAAAAGAGAAGATCTTTAAAGCCAACAAGTTAGAGTAAGAGTGTGTGTGCTTAAAAAAATTCTGAAATCTCTTGCTGTATACTGAGCAAAAAACTCCTGCTTATCGATAGTACTTGCTACATTGTAATTGTGTTAAAATTTCAAGTGTACGAAGTGATAGCAGCATCCACCTCCTAGTAGTGTGATCTACAATTTGATAGGAGTGGTGCTTGCTGAAGTGTAACTTGATCAGCAAATTAATAGTGTAATCCAATCCAACTTGTAGCTATTAGTAATGAGAGTAGACGTAGGCTTAAGGATAAAGCCGAACCATTATATATCCTTGTGTGTAGCTATTTATACTTCTATTATCATCTCTAGCATATAAGTGATACTTTGTCTCTCATACATCTAGTGTTTTCCAATATCTTTTTATTACACGTTGTTTTCCGCAAAAACTGTAATATCTTTCAAAGCAACCTGTACACCCCCATTTAGGTTGCATAGTTAGTGCCAACAGCTGCTACTCAAACATTCATCATTTTCAAAGCATGATAAGCAATACAAATTTTAATTTATTTGCAACGTCAAATAATCTATGTGTCACATCTGGATGTTCATAGATAGATTTGTATTTATTAAAACGGAGGAGATTGTTGAGAAAACCTCCTATGATATTTTGAAGTTGACAAAACCATCTATTTCTCATTATCATTCAATAAATGCAGATGTCATTTTATTTAAGGTAATGTTGATTTAAAAAAATTCTCTATTGCCATTGCTAAAATTCAAAGTACAAAGTGGAAAGAATCGTGGAGACTGGATGGACCTTGATAAAGAGTGAACAAGTTAACGAGAATGGGAAGTTCACGAAAACTTGGAGGTACCATGATAAGAAGAACATTTTAGTGTAGGCTTGATCGCTAAAGTACTCAAAAAGATCAAATGAAAAGTAATGCATAAATCAACCACTAGCGGGAAGCTTCAATAAACTCATGGATTGTTGTTGGAAGCAGCTCACTCTATCACCTATGACGAATGTGTATTTCACATGACTACGCAATCGGGATAAGAAGACCTAGATATTCCTTCGGCTGTTATTCTAATTTTAAAGAAGTTGACAGCTAGAGTCAAATTTGGAACTCGAAAAGAAAATTTTGAAGGAAAATCAAATCAATCGTCACTTGTTTGGTAAAGTAGATTATTTCCAAGTATGGCGAATTCTTTTGTGGAAACTGCACCATTACCAACAAGATTTGATTGTATGCACAACCAGATCTCTAATGATTGTGTTGATTTCTTCAAGGGCTAAATTGATCCTTTCGAAGAATATCCAACAACTAGTTTGGAGATCAAAAACTATGTAAGAAGATCAATACACGCCAAAGAAGACAGACTATGAAACAAAGAAAGCTTCAAACTTGGATATATAGATAGTGTAATCTGTCAACTTCAGTGAGAAACAATACCAGCTATGTTGTAATTACTCAAGAGATTACTAGTGATTCCAACCTATTCGTGGATGTTAGTCTATGAGAATGGACATAGGCTTAATCACAAGTCGAACCACTATAAATTGTGCATGCATCATCTCTTATCCCTATACTTAACTCATTTTAATTTTGATAAAAGTGCAACGCACTAGATATTGCCAGTTTATTCATGCATCTATCAAACACATCTTACACATAATTAAACTTAATTTGTCTTATTTCGTGAAGTTTGTTATTTCACCCCTACCCTCTCTAGGTTGCATGTTAACAACAATTGGTATCAAAATATGCTGCTCATTATTTTTGAAATTTTATATTTCAAGAGCATAAAGATCCTCCATGGCGAACAATATTGATCTAGGTGTTTTTGAAGGTCAATCAACTACAAGACCTACATATTTTGATGGAACTAATTACGGTTAGAAAAATTGCAAGACGAGCAAATCTAGCAAAGTATGATGTTTTCCAAAATGGCACAAATACACCTCCATTAGTGAGAACAATTGTTCCAACAATATTCTTTGGAACTAAGGAAACCACAAATCAAGCAACTGCTCTACTAGGAACAATCAATCCAGAAGAAATCACAAGAAGACAAGCTTCGGATGCCAAAGCCCTATATGCATCTTATTGTGCTTTATCTGTCTCTAAAATTAATCGCACTTCTTCATGTACTATAGCTGAAGAAATTTGGGACAGAATTCAAGTCACATTTGAAGAGACTGATAGAGTTAGGGACACTAAAATGAACATTTTATTGGGTAAGTATAAACATTCTAGTTGAAGTCGAATGAAACGATTTTTGAAATGTGCATGAGGTATGCCGAGATTGTAAATGGCATTGATTATCAAGGGAAGATATACACCAATAAAGACAATGTCAACAAATTGCCGAGAGCTCTTCCAAAGGAATGGAATCGTGAAGACATCCATTCATGATACACTAAGGATAATGCCTCTATCATTAGATGAACCTCGATGGCTTATTGAGTTGAGTGTCAAGACGAGAAGTTGGTCAAAAGGTAAGTAATCTATTGCAATAAAAGTAGACACGACTGATGTAGATGAATCAGCATCGTCTTTCGATCAGGAAAAAAAAAAGAATTAGCATCATCCAATGAAGGATGAAGACGAGGATATGGCACTAATTGTTGGGAAAACATCCCTATCGAATTTTGATGATTTCAAAACTGTCTTTGGTACTAATATCTACTATGATAAGTGCAAATGGTAAATTAGTTTTGCAAATGTCAATAACCTCCTTTGTATCAGCAAAGACGAAAAGCTAGGCTCTGACAATTAGAAGAACAAGAGCAAATATGAGTGGTATCTCATGGTGACTTGGAAGTACCAAAAGTAAAGCTAGTATTCTTGGAGGTCTTTCACAAATGATTAGGGCGGAAGGATCATTGATCCTGTCATCGAGTCATTGGTATCATCATCAAAGATCATCAACCAACTTGCATACAATATGCACTAGCTAATGATGAGTTTTGGATCGTGCTGATGATGAGTTGCCACTAGTGATGGTAAGGTATGTGTCTAAAGATGACTGTTGATGGTACAGAAAATAGTTCCGTAATTGAAAAACTGGGAAAGATATAAAAAAAAGTAGCCGACGGGTTTCTACCACAATGAAGTGACTTTTGTAGCAAACGACATTTTGGGAAACTTGCCAATGTCAAAAAAAATGAATGCATAGGCCATCCCAATTCTAGCATAGGTCTTCACCTACTCTCAAAGCTAGTTAGATTTCCTTAAAGGTCTCCAATGGTTGTATTAAAGACTTCTATAAATAAGGACCTTCAAAGCTTGGAATAGGTTAGACGCGAGTCATATTGCAATTGTGCTTTGAGCTAGAAATCCACTCTGTTCTTTATTTGATATCTCTCTGCAAAGGTCCAACATTGTAATAGCAGATAGTCAAGTGTACAATTATAAATACACTTTTTGTGTCATTATAGTGTGAACTATCATGTGAAAGGAATGCACTTGCCAGTTGTAACTTATAGTGCTATTTACTAGTGAAATCTAGCCATTGTCAAGGCTATTAGCTGGAAAGTGGATGTAGGCTTGCGAATAAAGACAGATCACTATAAATCATTGCGTGATCTATATTTATCATTCATTGTGTACTCTGTTTGATCACTATCATCACACACGCTGATTATCATCTTACTTGTTGATTGTTGTGATATGTTCCGCAAAAGTTTTCCAGTATCTTCATTTAACCTATTCAACCCCTTTTTAAGTTGTATTGTTAGCCCCAACACTAATGATAAAGAAAGTCAAAGGTATTATGAGAACAAGAAGAAACTTCGCAAGCAAGAGGCCAGTGGACAATGGAAGAAAAGAAATCCTCCAAGGTCAAAGAAGATAACAAGCAACTATGTGAAAGGGACATTTCAACAAGAAAAAGAAAGCTTTAATGTCACACTCCAAACCCTACGGCGCATAACATCCCTGCCGAGGTTGAATTTGTGCGACGTCCCAGGACGCGTCACAGACCCAACACCTAACACAAAGATCAATGCACATGTGGAAGCAATAAAATACCCGTACAAATAAAACACAAGACCAAGGATAGCATAAACAACAAACAACATGAATATACACTTGCATTAAACGGGGAAACATATACAATATCCATTTACACCAAAATACAAAACGACAAAAGCGGGTCAACGACCGCTACTATCAAAAGGGGGTAAGTGGCCCGGGCGATCAAGGATACTAAACTAAGGACAGGCTCCGATCAAAAAGGTATCGGCCCAACCTATCTAAGGCTAAAGCTAACCCAACGGAACCCTGTCCGGGTCGAATCCCGAGGACTCAGAAGAGCTGTCAGACGACTCATCCTCGGATTCATGGAATCCAGATTGGACTCGACCTTTGCCGGCTCCTCCTTGGAATCCTCCTCAGGCTCGCCCTCCTGCTCGAGGTCCTGCTTCATTAGCTCGGGCTCCTCGTCCCACTCCATTGGCTCCGGGTTAGAGTCCCAATCGACCGGCTTCTCGTCCATCGAGTCAAACTCGTGAACCTCCCAGATAACAAGCCCACGGCCGGAACTAGAACTCCCCTCGAACGTGTGCTCAAGGCTCGCCAGGTCTCCATCCTAACATTGGGGACTACCTCGTCTAGCCCGTTGACGGGACGTCAAAAGTCCTAAGGGGCCCGAAAGTCCCGGAATAATCCTTAAAACACTAAGCGATATACTAGTGGACCTAAAAATGCTGCATGCCCACGTCGATCCATACCGTGATAAAGTATCTAATATAGGTATCCCTATTCCCAACGAGATACTCGATCACATCCCTATCTATCCGAGATGAAATCCCAAAACATATAGGTACCTCAGACATCTTCAGGGCCGGGGGTCTGAAAAGTTGGGTTTTACCAATAATGAGAACTAATCTCAGCGAGTAAAACCCCCTAACTCAAACTAGGCTAACATGCACCTCCTGACAGACAAACAATCACATAAACAAACCAAAATCAATTGACCTAGGCCCTTGAGCCCAAATCAAGCACATAAATGACCCTGTAGGTTAGGCATTTAATAATTGCAATAATGGCACATACGCGATCACGCATACGCCATGCACATGCTCACACTCCTTGATGTCTGCATCACATACGAATCACCGATGCACACATGCTTGCACACCTGCCAAAGCACTATTGCACACATATGCCATCAATATATCCATGCTCATGACTCAGCTTAATAATGCACACTTGCACACCGCCAATTTCTCATTTAGAGTTCAACCGGCGTAAAACGCATCAGGTCTGATCCGTGTAAAACGCATCAGGTCTATATCAATTCTAACACTTCCTGGCCTGCGTAAAACGCATCAGGCCCAATGTCTCTAGCCTGCGTAAAACGCATCAGGCGCAACACCGATCTCCATATACAGACCAAAACTCACGTAAAACGCATCAGGTTAGCCATCTTTCGGCAATCCGGGCATCGTCCGCGCAAAACACATCATGCGGGTTCAATACCCCGCGTAAAATACATCACGGCTTTATGTGATCACACGTGCACACAGCTAAATTTTATCTGAACCCCACGTAAAACAGATCAGGGCGATTAGGTGATCACATGCTCATGTCAAGCACGCATATTCGCACAAGTCTTGATTCAAGCCAATGCTCAACATGCTAAATGCGTAGCCATGCAATCCAGTATTCGGGTAACAACACTATGCACAAGGAACACTCAATTTCACTTAGGCACATTAACAATTTATGCCAATTTAACGTGCATCTCAACATGCTCAATTCACATCAAAACGTGCTCAATTACACTTAGCATGCCCAAAGAATTACTCGATTCAAATCAGCCACGACATGCCCAATCAACATTTTAACATACCCATTTTAAGCAATTCAATGCAATTAGGCTCTAGCATACCATTGGCGCATAATTCACGCAATTAGCACAATACAAACTCGCACGCTCGAGGCCCGCCATGCCACTTCATTCTCGGTCACTTTAGAACACGCAACATGGCATCATAATATTGATAACAACCGAACACAATTCAACGACCAATCGGTCAATCCAAGCACCCTCGACAATTGCATGATTAAACCCCAAATTTGTCCAAACTTAGTCCAATTTAATCCAATGGGGACAGCCACTAAACTGGTCCATCCAAGGCAATAAATCATCCTCAAATTACCTCATCAAGCTCCTCAAATCATTACCAAAACAGCCACTAGTCACAGCCCAATAATCAACCCTAAATCAGTCTAATTAACCCCTAATTAACCTAAACCTATCTAAAAATGCTTAATTATCCTAATTAGGGTTTAGAGGTAATTACTCACAATTTTCCTAAGCTCCAAAGGCAGCTGAACAGGGCTGGGGAAGTAGACGGCCTGAGTTGGTTCGCGGCAGCACACGGCGACTCCTCGGCGGTGATCAACGGTGGCAATCGGCGGCGGTCCAAGTCGTCGATCGGAAGGGGGGTGCTGATCAGTGGAGTAGGGAGAGAGAGATGGTCGAGATGATGGTGGTGAAAGTCGGGCGATGGCACCCGGCGTGCAGCACCGGCAGGCGGCGATGATGGCGACTCACGGCCGAGAGGGGGAATATAAAGAGGAAGAGAGAGCTGGCATAGGGGAGGGGAAGTTGGCCTGAATGGAGAAGTGAGAGGGAGAGAGAGAGAGAGAGAGCAAGGTTTATGCATTATTGGCTTAGTGGGGTTGGTGAACAACTTCTCATAATTGAACACCTTGCCCTCACTTCTAAGGTTAGGATTAAATCTAACCAAAATATCTAGGGGTAAATTGGTCCACTAATTCCAATAATAATAGGGCTGAGCAAGACCCTAATACCCTCTAATTAATCTCTAAAATTCAGAATACAAGCATAGGGTATAGGGGCAAAACGGCAATTTTCCGGTCCCCGGGTTAAATTTTCAATTTTTAACTCTACTGATCCCAAATATAATTGGCCACATAAATATGACGTCGTCCTTGCAAAATAGTCGCGTACGTTCACGAAATTCGATACCGAAGTCCGGACTCAATTTCACGATCGATTTCGCTCAAATGCGATTTTAGCGTCTCTCATTAACGGGCGACTGTTTAGGGGTTACACGTATCAACTTAGAAGTACTCAAGTCATGACGTTCTCGATCTCCCAGAGAACATGAGGATTTATCATTAGTTCCGAGAGTCGTGATCACTCGGAATAAGTTCGGGATTGTTCGCCACACATACTCTCGGTTGCGCGGAATCACCCGCGATCCGATCATATGTCGTTGGCCAAACCAAATCCGTCACTCTCCTTGGACCGGCCTACATTGGAACAAAATATTCCCTCGCTGTTTCTCGAAATCGAGCCTCGATTCATGGTCGAGTTCTTAGGTCCACGTACCATTTTCCTAGTTAATCATTCCCTATTTATCAGTATCCCGAGAATGATCAGTTCTGGGTGAGACTTACTAAAGCAAAATGAGAAATGCAAATCCATTTTATTGATCACGAAAGTGGGTCAAATTCAGGACGTTACAACTCTTCCCCCCTTACAAAAATTTTGTCCTCGAAATTTACAATCCAAACCCGACTACTCAAATAAATGGGGGTACTGACATCGCATTACTTCTTCGCTTTCCTAGGTGACGCTTTCTGTCCCATGATGTTCCCAATCAATTTTGACCAATGGCATCTTCTTATTCCTTAAAACCTGTTCCTTCCTATCCTTAATTCGCACCGGTCTCTCCACATATGACACCATGTCGTCCACATCTATTACTTCATGATTTAGCACATGGGTCGGATCCAATTCGTACTTCCTCAATATTGATACGTGGAAGACGTTATGAACTTGCGACAAATTCAGCGGCAAGGCGAGACGAAAAGCCAACGTTCCAATCCTTTCCAAAATCTCGAACGGGCCTACAAATCTTGGACTCAGCTTTCCTTTCTTGCCAAACCAAGACAGTCCTCTCATCGGTGAGATCTTAAGAAATACATGATCACCAACCTAAAATTCCAATAGTCTATGCCTTCGATCCGCATAACTTTTCTGATGGCTTTGAACTGTTCTTAGCCTTTCCCGGATAATCTTTACCATTTCCATCGACAGCTAAATCAACTCTGGACCCGTTACACTTCTTTCTCCTACTTCATTCCAACATAACGGTGTTCTACACGGTCTACCATAAAGTGCTTCAAATGGTGCCATCCCAATACTCTAATAAAAACTGTTATTGTAGGCAAATCCAACCAAATGCAACTGTTCTTCCCACTTGCCCTGAAAATCTAATACACATGCTCTCAGCATATCCTCTAAGGTTTGAATAGTCCTCTCGGTTGGCCATCCGTCTGGGATGGTAGGCTCATCTTGAATTGCAACTTTGTTCCAATGGCCGCTTATAGACTTTTCAAAAAATTAGCAGTGAACCGGGGATCACGGTCCGAAGTGATTAATACCGATACTCCATGAAGATGGACTATCTACCGTACATATAACTCTGCATACCTTTCTAGCTCGAAGTCCTTTTGCACTACTAGGAAGTGCATTGACTTGGTCAATCTATCCACTATCACCCAAATAGAGTCGTGTTCTCTCTAGCTTCTTGGCAATCCCGTTATAAAATCCATCGAATATGCTCCCATTTCTATTCTAGGATTTCCAATGGCTGCAACATTCCACCAAGTTTACAATGCTGTGCCTTCACTTGTTAGCACGTCAAACACTTAGCCATATGCTTGGCCACATCCACCTTCGTTCCGTTCCACCAATAATACTGTCTAAGGTTCTGGTACATCTTCATGCTGCCCAGATGAATACTATAATTGCTTTTATGAGCTTTCGATAAAATCTCTTTCTTAAGCTCTAAATCGTCGAGCACACACAAATATCCTCGAAACTTCATAATTTCATCCTCGAACACTTGGAAGTCCAGTTTCCTTTTAGTGCTATCCATATTCAGAATCTTCTGAATCTCACGGTCCATAGATTGCAACGCCTTAATCTTGGTTTGCACTTCTGGCTTAATCCTCAACGTTGCCACCAAACTAGAGAAGTATCCTACCTCGAACTTAAACTCTAAATCTCACGCTCCTTCCAATAAAATCCATTCTTTGACCATTAATTGCGTGATGCTTGATTTCCAACTTAAGGCATCCGCTACCCTGTTGGTTTTTCCAGTATGATACAAAATATCACAGTCATAGTCCTTCAGCAACTGCATCCAATGACGTTGTCTCATATTTAGCTCTTTTTGAGAAAATAAGTATTTGAGACTCTGGTGGTCCGTGTAAATCCGGAACCTTTCTCCAAATAAATAGTGCCTTCAAATCTTAAGTGCGAAAATGATTGTTGCCAATTCCAAGTCGTGAGTCGGGTAGTTCATCTTATGATGCCTCAACTATCGCAATGCATAAGCAACCATCCTTTCATGTTGCATTAGCACACATTCCAATCCTTTAAGTGAAGCATCGATATAAATTTCGTATCCTCCTGGTCCTGAAGGAATCGTTAGCACTGGAGCAGTCGTCAATCTCTGCTTCAATTCCTGAAAACTTTATTCGCACTTTTTCATCCATTCAAATTTTGTCTCCTTTTTAAGCAACCTTGTCAATGGAGTGGCTATTGCTAAGAATCTTTCCACGAATCACCTATAGTAACCTACCAGTCCTAAGAAACTTCAAACCTCAGTAATTGTCATCGGTCTCGGCCAATCCATCACTGCTTCAATCTTTGTCGGATCCATAGAGATTCCTTCTCCGAAAATTATATGTCCAAGATACACTACTCGGTTCAGCCAAAACTTGTACTTGCTAAACTTAGCATATAGTGCATGCTCTCTTAACATTTATAGAACCTTTTCCAAGTGTACCTCATATTTCTCGAGACTTCTTGAATACACCAAAATATCATTTATGAAAAGAATGATGAGCTAATCTAAAAAACTTCTTGAATACCCGATTCATTAAGTCCATGAAAGCAGCAGGGGTATTAGTTAGCTCAAACGGCATTACCATGAATTCATAGTGCCCATACCTAGTCCTAAATACCGTCTTTGGGATATCCTCTTTTTGGATCCTTAACTGATGATACCTTGTCCTTAGGTCAATCTTAGAAAATACCGAGGCTCCTTGTAACTAGTCGAACAGGTCATCAATCCTTAGGAGGGGATACTTATTCTTTATTGTCACTTAATTCAACTGGCAATAATCAATACATAGCCTCAACGACCCATCCTTCTTTCTTACGAACAAGACTGGCGCTCCTCATAGAAACGCACTCGGTTGGATAAAACCTTTGTCCAGCAATTCCTGCATCTGAACCTTTAATTCTTTCAATTCTAACATCGACATCCTATAAGGCAGCTTCAAGATTGGCTCACTCCCAAGGGCCAACTCGATAATAAATCCCACTTCTCTTTCTGGTGGCAATCCCGACAATTCCTAGGGAAAGACATTAGGAAAATTACATACCACTGCTATATCCTCTAGCCGCATTTTTCCTACCATCGAATCAACCACACTTGCTAGGTAACCTTGACATCCCTCATCCAACAACTTAGTTGCTTCTACTGATGAAATCCAAGGGATCGAGGTCCCTCCTCGACTTCTTACAAACTCAAATCTAGGGTGTCCAGCTGGACTAAACTGAATTACCCTGCTACTGCAATCCATTATAGCATTTTGTTTGATTAATCAATCCATGCCCATAATCACATCAAAATCATACATTGGCAAAACAGTTAAATTTATCTTGTTTTCTACGCCACCAATTACTATCTCACAATTCGGGCATCCTAACGATATGCATATCTTATCCATTAATGGCGTAGTCACACATAACCGCACTTCTAGTAAAACAGGTTTTAATCTAGCCAATTCAACAAACTAAACGAGACACAAATGAGTGCGATGCTCCCGGATCAAACAAAGCATATGCGACATGATTACATAGAAAAACCATACCTGTGACCATGCCTGGCGCATTCTCAACTTCTCTTTGCGCCATGGCGTACACACGAGTCCTTGTGCCGGCGGCCTGTTCAAATTAGCCGGTGGGGCATTCCCAGCCTGATTTCCTATCCGGGGTTGTTGTGGTTATCTAAGGTCCTCTAGGGTGTTACTGGGGGCAATTTCTAATCTGATGCTCCAAATTTCCACACTTGAAACAAGTCCCAAATCTATTCTGTCGGTGGTTCGGCTTCTCAATATTCTTTCTAATCGGTGGGACAAATCACCTGTTTCCCGCCATCGGCTTTTTCCCAAGACGGCGGTTGTCCCTAGCTGAGGTGAACCGCGATCCATAAGCCACTGCCCTTTCCAATTGATCTCATTCTATGGCTTGAGCCCATTCATACATCTCCTCGTATTCCCGAATATTGAGCGATATCATCTGACTCCTAAGGTCAGGCTTTTGCCCATCTCAGAATCTCTGAACCTTATCTTGGGGGTTCTCCACCATTCTAGGTGCAAATCTCGACAGTCTAGCGAGTTCCGCTTCGTATTGATCCACAATCATTTGTCCTTAGCGGAGCCTCATAAATTCTGCCAGTTTCCTTTCCTGAGCACTCTTTGAGAAATATTTTCCATAAAAGCTCTTGGTAAACACGGCCCAAGTCTGGGCGACACCCTCTAGGAATACTCTGCTCTTGGTAGCCTTCCACCAGTCATTTGTATTGTCCTGTAACTGATATACATCCAATGTCACCCTTTCAATCTCGGTGCACCCCAGAACATCGAAGGCTTTCTCTAATTCTTCTACCCAATGCGATGCAGCCTCGGGGTTACCCTTCCAGTTAAACTTCGGCGGTTTTAAATTTCAAGAATTGCTCGACCAACTTAGACATCGTCTTGATCACATTTGCCGGTCCCGAAATTGGATTCTCATTATTCCCCTAATTCCCATTATTTCCGTTATTCCCATTGGTCCCATTGACAGCAGCAATGGCGGCCTCTACAGCAGCGGCAATAGTGGCATTCCTCTCCTGATTTTGCTTACTCCCGTAGAATTCTTGCTTCCTCGAGAGCCCTCAAAATTCCATCTACTCTTGGGTCCTCCACAACTATCACTTGCGGTTCTACGCGATCTTGTTCACGACCTCGACCTCTACCTCTTCTTTGGCTACTTATCTTCACGACTCGCACGCTCACCTACTTGCTATAATTCCATTTAGGAATTGGAGACCCAAACCAAACTAAACCGTTCTAAGGTCCTAGGCAGGGAACTAAAATAACAGTAATCAATCACTCAAAGAGCATCACTTAATCGAAACACGTATACGGAGGTATACCCACACAATGTCTCCCTACTGGCTACCCAAGATCATCGCTCCTTATTATCCAGGCTTCGACTGAATTGGATAGAACTGACCTTGCTCTGATACCAAATCAATGGGGGATGTCACGCCCTAAACCCTATGGCGCGCAACATCCCTGCCAAGGTCAAATTTATGCAACATCCCAGGACGCATCGTCGACCCAACACCCAACACAGAGATTAATGCACATGTAGAAGCAATAAAACACCCGTGCAAATAAAACACGAGACCAAGGATAGCACAAACAACAAACAACATGAATATACACTTGCATTAAACGGGGAAACATATACAATATCCATTTACACCAAAATACAAAACGACAAAAAGCGGGTCAACAGCTGCTACTATCAAAAAGGGGTAAGTGCCCTGGGCGATCAAGGATACTAAACTAAGGACGGGCTTCACTCAAAAAGGTATCAGCCCGACCTATTTAGGGCAAAGGCTAACCCTACGGAACCCAGTCGAGATTAGATCCCAAAGACTCAAAAGAGTTGTCAGACGGCTCATCCTCGGAGTCCATGGAATCCAGCTCGAACTCGACCTCTGCTGGCTCCTACTAGAAATCCTCCTCAGGCTCGCCCTCTTACTCGAGGTCCTGCTCATCCAGCTCCGGCTCCTCGTCCGATTCCCTAATCTCCTCGTCTATCGGGTCAAACTCGTCAATCTCCTAGATAATAAGCCGACCAGAACTACTTCCCTCGGACGCGGTTCTCTCCATCTTGACATCTTTGTCACGCCCCGAACCCCATCGAGCTCGCTGACACCCCCACTGCTCGGTCGAAATGATGCGACCCCGAACGTCGCCGACCAACCCAAACATCTAGCCACATGCGGAAGCGAATAATAAAACCCCGACAAATAATGACGACAACGCTAGAATAGCTCCATACATATTCATACAAAGACCAAATATATAAACATCGTGACATGTATATATATTTAGTAAACTAGTATCAGCAATCACCGTTATAACAAAATATCGGGGCTTGGTTATCTTAACTTCACTATCGGATAACCCAAGCTATACAACCCCTAAAATGCCCTAGGGAAAAACCTAAGGGTCGCCCTCCTCCAAATACATTTCTTCTGGGCTTGAGCCTCCTGGACACTCACCTCCCACCCTTGCTTTCCTCAAATTTCAAAAAAAAGAGGCGGACTTCCCGAGTCTAAGGCTGGGGTTCAAAATGGCGGTTATACAACAACCGTGAGACGAATCTCAATAAGTGTACAACCCCAAACCCCACATAGGCACTCACGCATCCGGACGAAATCATAACACCACGACCATCAAACAAACTAACAATCACACACCTCTTACACGCCCTGACGTTAGACAATAACACAGCCAACATATTGCAGCAATGAATCACAGACGCCCGACGTGTCTCAATTATAAAATAAAACCCACTTGGGCACGCCCCATACCGTAGCAGTTTTACCCCATAATTACATCACATCACGCCGATACAAACACACCTCGCACCCCGAACTCACACCACACATCACTTTCTTAGTTTCACTCGTTCCGTCAATTCTTGCTCATTCTCAACCTTTCCACCAACCGCCCTCGTAAAACGCCTCAGGCCAACGACCTTGTCGCATCGCCACCCGCCGGGCCGGGCAAGTTCGTCCCGCCGTAAAACGTACACGCCTCGGACGGAATCCCACACACTTTCCTTCTACCGTCGCGTAAAGCGCATCAAACGGTCTTCATAACATCGAATCAATCGACATCGTCCCTGCCAGATCTAGACGGGTCCTTTCCAACCAATCCCACATTTCCAAACCTTCGATACACGTACGCCATCACACAAACACACTACCAACATACACACTTCACGCAGTCCATAATTTCCATTCCTGCACGAACCGCACCACTTAACCACACGCCTTGACACGCGAATTCAATGCACATCCACATCACCATATCACCACCCTTCACGGGTTACACAAACATGGCACGCCACCACCCCACATTCAACCCAATGCACAAACCAAATCAGCCCACAACGATTTCCAAGCCAACCAACAAGCACAATCACATAACCACGCACAATTTTCCATTCAAAGCACAATCCCATTAATTAATCGCACAAATTAATTCCGATCAAACCCCAACATCACAGCCCTAATCCAAGCTCCCTAAACCTCAAAATTTCATCGCCTAATCAGTCCGAGAGAGATAAAAACCGAGAGTGAACAAAATCGGGTCCAAACTGGGCTGTTGCGCAAGGACAGAAATCCAGTTGAAATAAATAGTAAAATAATTCCAAAAATTATGAAATTTGGATATGTCACAAAAAAAACATCTTGATCAACATTTCTTATGAAGAACACGAAATCTAGTTCAATCTGAAACCATGCCTTTTTGTCCCTTGAAATCAGACCAAAATCAGTTCGCTCAAACAGACCATTTTGTCCTCAAAATACATTTATTTCAACACCCAAATCACCTTGAAAATATTTGAAATTTTTATATGTTATACCCACAAGTGTCCCCAACAACTTTTGTGAAGGAAGTATTTTGAAAATAGGCCTACAAAAAATTTATAAAATTCGAACAGACCCGAAGGTCGGATGAACAGTAAATCGGGCAGATCCATTTCGGTCCAAAGATGGACTTCCGAATGGCATCAAACGATCTCCAAAAATTCCCAAATTAAAATATGTTATACTTCAAGATGTTGGGAACAACTTTCATGAAGAATACTTTCTCAAATTCAGGCCACATAAGTCACAGTAAAAATAACAAAACTAGCGACGCAGCAGCAACCTAACCGGAATCAACCAACATGCACCATCGAGCACATCCAGCCACGAAATTCACCCTAAACCGAGCCCTAAATGAGCCTAACAATACCCGAGGTCCTAGGCGACATTTGGGGAGGTCACTTACCTAAGAAAGGCGAGATGAACGGGCGGAACAGCAGCAGCAGCAGCAGCAGCAGCAGCGATGATCATCAGCAAAGGAGAAAATGAAAGGAAGAAAGGAGGAGGAGGAAAACATGGGGAAGGGAGGGGCTGCTGAACGTGGGCTAACTGAATGGGGAGGAGAGAGAGAGAGCTGGTCAGCTGGTCAAAAATATCAGCCCCAAAAAGTGCCAATGGTTGCGATCCCACGCGATTTCCCGTTTTGCCCTTTATCCGACGGTCTTTATTTGTGTCTATCCAATAATTCAGGGCAATGTGGTAAATCAATAATTCCAATTTCTTTTCACTTATTTTAGTCAAATTATTGTCCAAAATTCCAAAATTCCCAAAGACAGGTCCAGGGCAAAATGGTAATTTTCCTATCCCCGGCGAAATTCCAATTTTCGCACACATCGATTCCATATATGCAAACATAATATATGTCGAATCGCGAAATTCACTTTCTAAGTCCTCGAAAATCGATCGCGAAGTTCCTAATAAAATAATATTATTTTTTCAATTTTTGTTGAAATTCCGCTTTTGTCCAAAACCACTCTAAATGTGCGTGACCACTCCAAAATGACCTTGGCGAAAAATAACCTCAAACGGCCTTCAAATCCAAAATCCTTATCCACAAGGGCAAAACCGTAATTTTCCCGCCCGGACCGAAATCCATTTTTTTTTTTGAGAAATGGGTGGCCCCAAGGTTGGCCAAGCCAAAACGTCATCGGCCGCCCAAAATTGTCACTTTCAAAATTCTCGATTCCGGGCCCGAATTCCAAGAAATGACTAAAATTGACTAATCGCGACTTGACTTATCTACGGCTAACAAGTGGCTCATTAGGATTACGCACTCTCGACCCGTGACTAACACTAAGTCGAATCACGTTTAAGTTTGCTCGAACCAAAGCGACCTCGATTGTCATATAATTACGGTGCATCACTGGTGCCCTTCGGACACGATCAATCAAATAGATCAGTCCTCGGTTGGCTCAAAACATTCCCTCCGTCAATCGATATGGTCAAGATCGAACCAAGGTCAAGTTCTTTGGTCGTGCGAACTCAATCCCGTCTTCGCCTTTTACCCCTAAGGTTAGCATCCCGAGAATGCGCGGGTCCCGGTGAGATCTCACTATAGTGCATTGATCAATTTCATTTCTTAAATCCCGGAAAAGGATCGAAAATTCAGATCGTTATATACCTCGCTTAGCCTGTTGACGGGACATCAAAAGTCCTAAGGGGCTCGAAAGTCCTGGAATAATCCCTAAAACACTAAGCGATATACTCGTGGACCTAAAAATGCTGCACGCCCACGTCAACCCATACCGTGGTAAAGTATCTAATATAGGTATCCCTATCCCCAACGGCATACTCGGTCACATCCCTGTCTATCCGAGATGAAATCCTAAAACGTATAGGTACCTCAGACATCTTCAGGGTTGGAGGTCTGAAAAGTTTGGTTTTAATAACAATGAGAACGAATCTCAGCGAGTAAAACCCCCCTAAACCTAAACTAGGCTAATATGCACCTCCTGATAGACAAACAATCACATGAACAAACCAAAATCAATTGACCTAGGACCTTGAGCCCAGATCGAACACACAAATGACCCTGCTGGTTAGGCATTTAATAATTGCAATAATGGCACATACGTGAACATACGCGGTCACGCATACGCCATGCACATGCTCAAACTCCTTGATGTCTGCATCACACACGAATCACCGATGCACACATGTTTGCACACCTGCCAAAGCACTATTGCACACATATGCCATCAATATATCCATGCTCATGACTCGGCTCAATAATGCACACTTGCACACCGTCAATTTCTCATTTAGAGTTCGAACCACGTAAAACACATCATGTCTGACCTGCGTAAAACGCATCAGGTCTATATCAATTCCAACACTTCCTGGCCCGCGTAAAACGCATCAAGCCCAGTGTCTCTAGCTCACGTAAAACGCATCAAGCGCAACACCGATCTCTATATATGGACCAAAACCTACGTAAAACGCATCAAATTAGCCATCTTTCGGCAATCCGGACATCGTCCTGCGTAAAATGCATCAGGACGGGTTCAACACCCCACGTAAAACGTATAAGGGCTTTATGTGATCACACGTGCACACAGCCAAATTTTGTCTAAACCCCACATAAAACGGATCAGGGCAATTAGGTGATCACATGCTCATATCAAGCACGCATACTCGCACAAGACTCGATTCAAACTAATGCTCAGCATGCGAAATGCGTAGCCATGCAATCCGGTATTCGGGCAACAACAATATGCACAAGGAACACACAATTTCACTTAGGCACAATAACAATTTATGCCAATTTAACGTCCATCTCAACATGCTCAATTCACATCAAAATGTGCTCAATTACACTTAGCATGACCAAAGAATTACTCGATTCAAATCAGCCACGACATGCCCAATCAACATTTTAACATGCCCATTTTAAACAATTCAATGCAATTAGGCTCTAGCATACCATTGGCGCATAACTCACGCAATTAGCACAATACAAACTCGCACGCTCAAGGCCCGCCATGCCACTTCATTCTCGGTCACTTTAGAACACGCAACATGGCGTCATAATATTGACAACAACCGAACACAATTCAACGACCAATCGGTCAATCCAGGCACCCTCGACAATTGCGCGATTAAACCCCAAATTTGTCCAAACTTAGTCCAATTTAATCCAATGGGGACAACCACTAAACTGGTCCATCCAGGGTAATAAATCATCCTCAAATTACCTCGTCAAGCTCCTCAAATCATTACCAAAATAGCCACTAGTCATTAGCCTAATAATCAGCCCTAAATCAGTCTAATTAACCCCTAAATTAACATAAACCTATCTAGAAATGCTTAATTATCCTAATTAGGGTTTAGGGGTAATTACTCACAATTTTCCTAAGCTCTAAAGGCGGCTAAATAGGGCTAGGGAAGTGAGCGGCCCAAGCTGGTTCGCGGCGGCGCACGACTCCTCGGCGGTGATCGGCGGCGGCGGTCGGCGGCAGTCCAAGGCGGCAATCGGAAGGGGGGGTGCTGGTCGGTGGAGCAGGGAGAGAGAGATGGTTGGGATGGTGGTGGTGAAAGGTAGGCGATGGCACCTAGCGGTCGGCACCGTGGCACTCCAATCCAAAAAAAACACCAGAAAGGGGGAAAAATGGGGGAAAGAGTGGTGAGGGAGGGAAGAGTCCAGAATGGAGGGAGGGGAAGAGAGAGAGAGAGAGAGAGAGAGAGAGAGAGAGAGAGAGAGAGAGAGAGAGAGAGAGAGAGAGAGAGCAAGGTTTATGCATTATTAGCTTAGTGGGACTGGTGAACAACTTCTCATAATTGACCATCTTGCCCTCACTTCTAGGGTTAGGATTAAATCTAGCCAAAATATCTAGGGGTAAATTGGTCTACTAATTCCAATAATAATAGGGCTGAGCAAGACCCTAATACCCTCCAATTAATCTTTAAAATTCGGCATACAAGCATAGGGCATAGGGGCAAAACGGTAATTTTCCGGTCCCAGGTCAAATTTTTAATTTTTGACTCTACTGATCTCAAATATAATTGGCCACATAAATATGATGTCGTCCTTACAAAATAGTCGCGTACGTCCACGAAATTCTATACTGAAGTCCGGACTCAATTACAAGATCGATTTCGCTCAAATGCGATTTTAGCGTCTCTCACTAACGGGAGGCTGTTTAAGGGTTACGCGTATCGACTTAGGATTACTCAAGTCGTGATGATCTCAATCTCCCAGAGAACACGAGGATTTATCACTAGTTTTAGGGGTCGCGATCGTTTGAAATAAGTTCAGGATCGTTCACCACACGTACTCTCAGTTGTGCGGAATCACCCGCGATCCGATCGTACGTCGTTGGCCAAACCAAATCTGTCACTCTCCTTGGACCGGCCCACATTGACACAAAATATTCCCTCGCCGTTTCTCGGAATCGAGCCTCTATTCACGGTTGAGTTCTTAGGTCCACGTACCGTTTTCCTAGTTGGCCATTCCCTATTGGTCAGTATCCTGAGAATGATCAGTTCTGGACGAGCCTTACTAAAACGAAATGAGAAATACATATCCATTTTATTGATCACGAAAGTGAGTCGAATTTAGTACGTTACATTTAAAGGCCAAGACGTGGAGTGATACAGAATGTGCATCAAATGATGATGATGAAAAAGAAAATATGTGTATAATGGCAAATTTTCAATTTAAAGATCAAAAAGAGGTAACCATATCCAAAATTCCTATTGATGATATGAACATTTTTATTAAAGAAATATGTTATGAGCATGAAAAGGCTTTGAACAAAAATTCCAAATTGAAGAAAGAGGTTTTCCAATAAGATATTTTGAAAGAAGAAAAGATTGTTAGTTTAAATAAGGAAACTACCTTGGTCAAGGATGAGCGAAATCTTTTGCAAAAGGAAAATATTTTTCTTAAGGAAGAAATCTCAAAGATTTCCAAAAATATGATATCTCAAAGTTAGCATTAATGGTTAAAGTTAGCCATCAATAAGTTTCACATGATAACCACAATCTCATTTTGGTCAGGAAGCTATTTCTAAACAGAAGCTCAAGGCAAGCTTATATCATGTCTAAATGTTCATGCTTCTTCTAACAATCTCAAGTTATTGTCTGTTCATATCAATTTTTTAGACTATATTAATTGTTTGTTGATGCTCAAACATTCATCATTTTCAGAGCATGATAAGCAATACAAACTTTATTTTATTGCAATCTCAAATAATCTATGTAGTACATCAATTCATTCATAGAAAGTTTTCCAATGGTATTTTGAAGTTGATAAAACCATCTATTTCTTATTATTATTCGATAAATGCATATGTCATTTTATTTTAGGTAATGTTGATATAAAAGGTTGCTCTATTGCCATTGATGAAATCCATAGTACAAAATGGAAAGACTCATGGAGACTAGATTGACCTTACTAAAGGGTGAAAAAGTCGAGGAGAACAAGAAGTTCACGGAGACTTGGAGGTACCATGATAAGATGAACATTTTAGTTAAGCATTGATCACTAATGTACTTAAAAAGATAAAATGGAAAGCAATATGTAAGTCAACTACCACGGGAAAGCTTTGGTAGACTCATGGGTTTCTAATTAAAGTAGCTCACTATATCACTTGTGAAGAACGTTTATTTCACGTGACTACACAATGGGGATAAGAAGACCCAAATATTTATTTGGCTATTGTTCGAAGTCTAAAGGAAGTTATCAGCTAGCCTAGGGCCTGGGACTCTAAAAAAAATATTTGAAGGAAAATCAAATCAATGATCACTCATTTGGAGAAATTGATTATTTCCAAGAATGGAGAACTCTATTCGTGGAAACTACACCCTTACCTGGAAAATTTGATTGTGTTGGCAACCAAATCTCTAGTAATTGTGTTGATTTTCTTCAACAGATAAATTGATCCTCTTGAAAATTATCCGGCTAGTTGGGATATCAGAGACTATATAAGAAGAATAACACATTCATACTATGTTATAAACAAGAAATTCGTTTTATTATTTTCTCTGCTAAGAGTACTTGTTACTGATTGTGATCTGAGTTGAGGAGTATACAAGTTTTGTATTGGTACTTGAGTTTTTTATAATATGATCTATCAATTTTCGGGAGAAGCAATACATGCTATGTTGTAACTATTCAAGAGATTACTAGTTTATTCCAGTTTGTTAGAACTATCTCGTCAGTGACCGTAAATGTATGTGTATGGCGGTGGCACATGGGTGGTTTCCTCCGGCCTTGACCTTATCATAGCTGCCGGGGCCTTTCGTACTAGGATCTTTCTTTATACCATAATCAGATTCCTTCCTTAAAATATTTCTCAAATACCAAATTCACATTGAGGCTCACCAATCAGCCATAAGCATTTTTATATATATTGTTGGGATACCTAGCAGAAACCTAGTACCTTAAATTGGGGAGATTGCAAAGAGGAGGGATAAGGATACCATAACTGTCATAACTTTCATGCGACGTTCCCTTGAGTGCCATAACTTTCTTTTGATTACTTTAGTACCATAACTTATGTATGACGCTCACTTAAAGGCCATAATTTTTTTTTCTGATCATTTAAGTGTCATATAACTTTTTAATTGATCACTTAAATGCAATAACTTTAAAAAAATGTTCACCACAAATGCTATGCCACTTCAAATTTCCAGCACTTGGGTGCACAATTTTGAAATCTTTTGATACTTAAATGATCAATTAAAAATTATGACACTTAAATGAGCATTTTTTAGAAGCTATGACACTCAAACGGTCGAAAAAAATTATGGCGGTCAAGTGAGCGTCATACGAAAGTTATGCCATATCTTGTAGAGAGGAAGTTGAAATCCGAACACATTAATACATTCCGTTAAACCCACATTTATTAAAAAAAATTAAACTAATATTTCATGGATGAAATAGGATATATTAAATGCTTCAAACCCCGTTGATTCTCCAACATGGAAGTCCACCTTAAAACTCCTCACATCCCCGATGCACCTCAACATATTTGGTCTCATATGATGAGTGTAAATAGCAATCTCTGCCTAACATAATAGCATAACGCACTGACTAAATGACCAGTCAAGGTGAAGATTCCGTACAATGAACCAAGCATCGGTTCATTTCTTGTAAGTTCCTACTACGTGCAAGTGGGTCGTTGTCCCCATATGCCACAACCCACGAACATGGATTCGAAAATTCTTGTTCCCCACCAGATACTATTCAAACCTATCTTAATTTTCAGAAAAAGAAATACCACAAGAAAAAACAGTAAGTTAAGATTTCACATCCATAACTTGTTTTCCATTTATTAACTGAACTTAAGAATTAACGAACGTCCTTGTTCATGGACCGTCCCAAACCAAGATTAAGGGAGACCTGGACTTGTCCATGAATTTTTTCCTTGACCAATTGTTCATGGTTAATTAGATTCCTCAATCAAGTAATCAAAGAACTATGCTAGATTATAGTATGCCTTAATCTCCTCATTGTTCAAGTTTCGAGAAAAGAACATGCCAAGTGTCATAACTTTTGCACAGCGCTCACTTGAGTTATATTACTTTTTTTCCAATCATTTAAGCATCATAATTTTTGTAATGCACTCACTTGAGCGCCATAACTATTATTCTGATCACATGAGTGCAATTTAACTTTTCCATCGATCCATTGAGTATCATAACTTTTTAAAAACATTCTACACGAGTACTATGTCACATCGGATTTCTGGCACTTAGGTGAATGTTTAAAAAATTTTAGCACTGGAGTGATTGATTGAAGGTTATGGCACTTAAGTGGACATTTTCTAAAAGTTCTGACACTTAAGTGGTTGAAAAAAAAATTCTGACACTCAAGTGAGTGACATACGAAAGTTTTGTACTTGTAATATTCTTGTCTCTTCAAGTTCCTACCAAATGCGAGTGCTCTAACCGACCATGGTTGCTTAGAGAGGAGGAGATATAAATTTCAATTGTTGTTAACCATCTCAACTACTTCAATCGGTTCTCAACCTATTGTATAAATGCCAATTCACTATTTAACTTTCCAATTTCACTAATATAATTCTTAATGTGACATTCCGGATTCTGCCATTTTTGGGATTTATAAAACGTGTAATTCGTCAAGGTTTATAATAGAATTTCGCCGAACCGATCATTCTCGAGTTCTTGTTTTTAAAAATAGAAATTTTGCTAGAATCGCACTTCGATCGAATTTGGCGTTATTTATATCCCCGAACTTGGCGATGATTTCCGAGAGTTTCGGGACGAAATAAATTGGACGGTGTCGATATTATTACAGCCAGTGTCGAGGTTATCAGGAAAAGTGAGAAAATGGATTTTTGGACCGGGTACAAATTTGGACTGGTAGACCTCCCTCGTAGTGTGGTTTGGATTGTTTTATTTTGACCGTGTGCCCTAGAATATTGTCGGGATTTATTGCGGACCGTTAGGCCTTTTTCCTGAATTTAATCGGGACCGATAGTTCGGTTTTTAGTTTGGACCGTGTCCGTTGGTTCGCGCTTGAAGTTAAATTTAAACTCTTTTCTCTCTCTCTTTCTCTCTCCTCTCTCTGCCGTTCTCTCTCTTTTCTCTTTCTTCCTCCTTATTCTTCTTCCTTCTTTCCTTTGAGGAGACACTTCAAGTTTTCAAAAAAACTTGTAAGTGACTTCCTAAACCTTATCTAGTACTTTGGGTATTATTAGACTTGTCTAGGGGATAAATTGGTACTTGTTTAGGGGCTAAACGTGGACTGGGTGCAAATTTAGTGTGTGCTTTATTAATAGATTAAATTGTGATAATTATGGGGCTTAATTATTAACTAATTATAGTGGGCTAATTGATAATATTGCTGTGACATTCGTGGGTGGGCTGTGATGTGAATTGAATTTGTACGTGGGTACTATTGACTAGTCTCGGGTTAGAACGGCTAGGGCGTACATTAAATTAGTGATATTGTGATTTAATTGTGCAATTTGAATTGGATTAAATAGCATGCTCGATTTGGAATATTGTGTGTGACCGACTTGAATATCGGGTTTGTGGTTGAAGTGGCGATTTGTGGATTGGAACGAATTTGTGAATTTGAGCTGTTTGATGCAATTTGGCGTGAATGTGATTGAATTTAGTGGCGTGTGCTTGCTGTCGATTTTAAGCCCGGATCGATCGGAGGGCTACGGACTTGGGACGTGTTGACGGGCGGTCCGTGTGAAGGCTTGACTGGCCGGTGTGCCAAATGGAAAGACGGACTTGGGACGTGACGGGCGGTCCGTGTGAAGGCATGAATGGCCGATGCGCCAAAATGGATGCGGGCTTGAGACGTGTTGACGGTGGGCCCGCTTGAGGTGTGATTGACCCGAGGATGTTTACGCTGGCGTTGGAAAGAAAGTTGAGCCCCGAGGCGGTTTACGCTTGGCTGTGAGAACGGGCCGTTTACGCTGGCCGTGAAAGTGAGCCCGAGGCGGTTTACGCTGGCTTTAAAGATGTACGTTCACGCATGTGATTTGAGTGTGACTGATTTGGCTGGATGAGCGTGTGACTGGATTGACTGGTTGAGTGTGATTGAATTGGCTGGTTGAGCGTGTGATTGGATGGGCTGGTTGAGTGTATGACTGAATTGGTTGGCTGAGCGTGCGATTGAATTGATTGGTTGGAATGTGTGATCAATTAGTAAGTTGAATGGCGTGCAAGTGTGGTTGGCATTTGAGCTGTTACAATGTGCTATTTAGTTACTATTACTATATTGCCATGTTATGACTAACGTCAGAGTCGGCATGGGTTTGATGGCAAGGTGAGTATAATGACGCGAATATTGTATGTTATGGGGTAGATTGCATGTACGACTTGTCTGGGTACGCATTGGCCTATGTGGGGTTTAGGGGGTTACTTATTGAGACTCGTTCTCACGGTTATTATATAACCATTTCAGATCCGCGACCATGAGTGATTGAAGACGCCGCAAGAGTATCTCGGAGATCGAGGCGAGTCAAGTACTCGGTATTTGAGTCCCCCATTGTAGAGGAGTTAAGTTTGCGAACACTTACCCCTTTTGAGGAATTTAGTTCTGTTGTTTGTGGCCTAGCTTAGGGATTGTCGTTTTGTGGACATTGTAAGTATCTGCTAAGTGTAGAAATTCTAGTTATTATTTTGTGCTATTGCTTCCCATTGTCATTATTAATTGTCCGGGTTATTTCTATTTGTTTCCTTCATCTCTGATATCTTGGGTTGGGTCGGCGACGTATTTGGGACGCCGATTCAATGATCGACCGTTTGATGATCGCTACCGTAGGGTGCGGGGCGTGACACTTAATCCTTACGTGAAATACCACTCTAGCCCCATTTGCCAATTGCCATCGAAAATTGCTGACGTGACATCCAGTCATTTCCCAACATCTTTTGTGGCACAACGACTACTCGGAATTATGTGTGGACTGTCACGTTAATGACTTGCAGCGGCAATTGGCCACAAAGACTACATTGGAATTTCGAGTAAAGGTATAGAACTATGTTAACAAAATTAGAAAGTTTAGAATTGAATCGGCATCCATACAATAAGTTTAGAATTGAATTGATAATTTTTCCACTACTTTCATAACATATGAGAAAATTACTTATGTAATAGTTATACGGGCAAACAAATAGATCACTTTTCAACAAAGGTTTCGCATGATACATAAGGGAAAAAGATCAATTTGATGATTAAAAATATACGAACGGGTGATGTGGTAGTTTTATGAGATATTTTCTTGTGACTTTAGGTTTTTAGGAAATTGACTGATGATCATCCAGCGAAAATTGGTAAAAATTCATCCACACAAAAAATTTACGTGATTCGTCCTTAGACCGTAGACATTGATGGAGAAATCAAACAATTCAAACTAAAGAATCAACCGAGAGATCAAACAGTAGGTCTCACCAAAACTAAATCCCCACAAGAAATTCATTAAACTCTCAAGGAGTCTCTTTAACGTCTAATACTTATCAATACACTATATACTGGAGAGGTCACTTTGTATTATCGTTACATCAATTGACAAGTGACATGTTATGCAATAAGCCACAGTAATTTAAAATTACTAGGATGAGACACGGGCAGTGTACTGGTTAGTTAGACCATGTCAGCCTTATGATCGACCCACATAAAATACTTTCCCCTAAACAGTGAAACTTGATTCCTTCTCTCTTTTCCTTAATGATATACAAACACACACTTGTCTCTGCAATCAAAATATACAAGATTATACCCACAAGATATAGACTTAGATGGTAAGTGAGTTTATTATTCTCCTTGTGGTCTTGGGTTTAGTCTTATTTGGAGCACTTCGGTAAAATCCTATATTCACTGAGTTGATGTGGGAGAATGCATCCTTAAGATCGCCTTGAAGGTAAATTAGAAAAGATGTGAGAAAGCTGGCCTGAACCAAACACCACTTAATAATTATAAAAAAAAAAAAGATCTACAAGATAAAACCTACTCTTTCGTTGAAAGATATTTCTTAGACCGTATGATGGGGATTCACAAAAGGAAAACGGGAACATGACGATAGGTTATTATTAGGAGGTTAAATGTGCTATCTCTACCACGTAATTTCCCATGGGAACCGGGTAAGTTGTTTGCCCATTTTGCTTGCAGCAAATCGACTATGTGCTATCTTTTTTTTAAGGGTTAATATCACAAAAAAATTTCAAATTGGTACACCTATGACAAATTTACCATAAACTAATTTTTTAACCATCAAAAATCCCAAACTAATACACTTATGACAAATTTACCCCAAACTTTTTTTTTATCACCACAAACCCCAAACTTTCACACTTGTAACAAATTTACTCTCCGTTAGTTTCCATTAAATTGAATTAATATCACAAAAAATCACAAACTGGTACATTTGTGACAAACAAAAGGTAAAATCAGAATCGGTACATCCGTCAACTACCATGTGTCATTTAACAAAATAATTTGACAATAAAATTTAACGGAAACTAAAGGAGGGTAAATTTGTTACAAGTGTACCAGTTTGTGATTTTTTGTAGTAAAAAAATTAATTTTGGGTAAATTTGTCACAGGTATATTAGTTTGGGATTTTTCGTGGTATTAACCTTTTTTAAAAAAAAAGCTTGCCAAAATAAAGGCAAAGAAAACACAAAAAGAAAAGAATCCTAATTTAGAAAATCACTTGTCAATTACTTAATTGATTGTCATAACTTTTAAAAAATGTTCATCACAAGAGCTATGAATGTTAATGATGCATGGATTTTCCAATAAGGGAAATTGTCAACGTCGCTCAAGTAAACGTATTTTATTAGTTATAGCAATCAAGTAATTGATTGAAAAGCTTTGGCACTAGTTAGGCACTCGTGGAGTCTTTTTTCCATTATGCTAGCAATGTCCCTGAAAAATTGTCATTAGGCTTGAAAATCTAGAGACAAGCAACAAGTAACAACAAGAAGGTTCCGCCTTACTTTTACCCTATTTATACTAACGAACATTGAAAAAAAAAAAGGAAAAAAAACTAACAAGCATGGTTTAACTAGCTTGTTTTCCTTTGGTACTATCAAATAATGGCCTTTCGTTCCGACAATGGACTATATAAAAAAACACTTATTCCCAGCATTGACAAAAAACAATTACTGAGTTTTAAAAAATTGTGAAAAATAGTTTAAATGAGTCTAGCTATGTCAGTAGCCAGACCCTAATTTAATTTGTATGTTGAAAGGTTTTAGGTACTTCTCAAACTCCAAATACCCTTTCAACGTCGCGAGGGAAACCTCGGCGAAGGTCCCTGAGTAGTAATTCAATAAATGTCAAACTCTAAACGCTATATGAAAAGACAGAAAACATATATGAAACAAAGTATCAAACCTCATTAAACTCCCATTGGTGGTCAAAGGGTATGTATCTTGCTATATAGATACAGATTGTAGATGCTAATTAAATAAGTTTGCATCATTGTCAAGACAACAAGATACCTGCTTTCGCATATGCAAGGACACTACTGTAGAGAAACTCAAAACTTTTTGTCCATATACAATAATTGATGCCGGGCCATGACAACCCTCTCTATGCCCGAAGCTGAAACTTCAAAATATGCATTGACCAAGAAGATATATAAATATGCATATGCATACATTTAATGTAGAGCCACTTCCTTCCCTCTAGGTCCAACCTTATCCACGCGTGTACAACCCCGTTGACCTTGTATTTTTCTTGCATTTTATGTAGTTGTCATATTCGCACACAGTAAATGATATCTCGAACGTGAGAGTTTGGTCAGAAAACCGAGGGATTCGTCCGCATGATTCTTCCAGGGAGGGTGAGTCAGGGCTGTTGGGGCGGACGGACATTATGATGAAATAGGATCCAGGGAACCTGGCTCGGGAACAGCTTCTTACTAGTAAGGGTTAATCACAATAAGAGAGTCCAATCTCCAAAATATAGCATGGTCAACACACACCTAAAGCGCCTACATTCCATTTGCAGCCAATACGATCACGACCTAACTTGCACTATTTTGGATACCTTTTTCTAACTTCTAGAATCTATTTCTTAGTTCAAAATCCCTCTTACTAACTGGAATCAAAGAATTAGTAAATTTGTTCCGCCCAAAATAGAAATGGGCTAGGGTTATGAACTTATAATCATTGTTAGTTTGGAACATATCATCGAGTACCCGTGAATGGTTCATTTGATGTGTTCCGATTGAAAAGAAATTGTAAAAGGATAATACTTGCGAATTTTTCATGTTTTGGTGTGTGATTGTGCAAATTTGCAAAACACTTTTCGCAATAGTGAAAGCATATATTCTATGACTTAAGTTCAATACGGACTTAATATTCCATACTAAAGGCGGCGTGAAAATAAATGCGAAGTCAATGGAGCTTGCAATTCAATATCGAATGCGAGATAATGAAATTGCCTAAAAAATCAAGATTGAATAGTAAGAACACTAGAAATTACGTGGTTTGACCTAAATGTCGGTACCTACTCTATGAGGAGAGCGAGTTGCAAAAAAATTCACTATGTATATGGAGAATTACAGAGTTTATAGTTACTTGATCTGTCAAGTCTTTTCCAACTCTAAATTACGCCAAGAGATTTCTAATTGTGTTTACTTACAATCTCTCACAATATTCCCACCAAGAAAATTCTCAGAGCGAAACTAAACAATCCGATGGGAACTCTGTGAGTAAAATACAAGCAGACCCATTTTACTTTCGCTGAACTAAGAAACCACACAAAGAAAGGATTTAAGATTTATTCACTTTGGCTTAATGATTGTAGCCAAGTCATAGGGCTTATCAATTATGCAACTTCCCAACACCTCAATAGATGCTTGACAACCATAGATCTCTATCGAGCCCAAGCTAAGTTTGTGCTTATATAGAGATATGAACTCGGTCCACATGTCCGCAAGATTCTCCACTGCCATAAACTTCTTCATGGACATATAGTCTCCTACCATGTTATTCTTGACATAGAAATGTTAATCAGCAGTGATCTCAATTCTCCCATGATATCCTATGGCTTCCACCGCATATTATATCACCCAAATGTTTACTCCCATCACTTACCAAGTCATTAGATCACAACACCTCTTCAACCCCTTCTTTTGTCACCATGTTTTCGGCTTCAATTGTTTTGTAAACCACCAAGTATCTCCGCAGTGCCTTCCAACTCGTAGCAAAACTAACCAAAGTAAAGGCAAAACTACTCAGAAATCAACTTAGCAAAAAAAAAAACTCCTTCAGGTTTACTACCTGACCTGGGTCTACAAACAATTGCCACACTGCATGAGCTACATTTCTGGAACATACCCCTAACATTTATCTTTTCCAACAAAACTAGAGGATCCATTTTACAACATGGCAATGTGGACTTGGATTAGCCTTACACATTCTCCTTACAGCATATGAAAGATCAAGCCTAATATTATTCACTGTATAACTTAGACAACTAACTATACTAGCATGTGAAGCATGGGACAAATGCTCTACCTCTATCCAAGTAAACTGTGAAATTCTATGAAAGTTTATGTCATTTAGCAAGTTACAGAATCTTTCAACTGCATGTCAAAGTGCATCAATGCTTTCTCCTTCGAGTCACTCGCAACAAATTGTTAAAAAAATGTTTCGAGTTGGAGCCTGAAAAAGAAAGTTTCCTAATTCAAGTAAATTTTCCTATTTTAAATATGTTTCCTAATTGAATGATTTCCTAATTGGAGAAGATTTTCTAGTTGGAGAAGGTTTCATAGTTGGAGAAGGTTTCCTATAAAGAAATTTCCTATTTTGGATCTAATTCTTGCCTATATATAAGAAGGGGGTGTTATTTATGAAAAGCATCAAAGATGATCTTGTGCTTGTGAATTACACTCTGAGAGCTCTTAGTGTTTGAAGCCAATTAGATTTTTGTGATAAGAATTTATGTATAATTCTTTCGTGAGATTGAGAGATTATTTTGTGAGGAAATGGAGCTAAACATTGTGTGATTTATTGGGTGTAATTGGGACTTGAAAAATACCAAAAGTCTTTGAGTGATTTGATGTAGTTATAATCTCCATTATATTGCTTAATCTATAGTGGGATTTGGTGCTGCTCTTCCCATGAATATAGGTCACTACAACCAAACCACGTAAATCTAATATCCGATTTATTTTCTTATTATATCAATGTTACTGCTTGATCCCTTGCTTCTGCAACACCTATAGTGTTCACTCTCCACTTCTGCATACTCAAAGTTGTCTCTAATGCACCCAAATCTCCAATCTCAATCTATGCATACAAATGTCACTCTATCTCATCCGCCACCTCGAAGCGTCATTAATTATCAACTCATAACAGTTATAAGCTACTATGCAATCTGGGGACTCTGTAAATACTATCACATCTATTTCACTATAAACATCTTTCAGCTTTTCTTGAATCTCCATGTGTTTCTAGACATATTTTAATTTTTCTCTACTATCGATTCTTCACTCCTCTTTCGAAAAAGACCAGATTCGTCAAAAATGACATCTTTGCCAAACATAGACCTTGGCGAATCTTCTTAGCACACTTATATCCTTCCACTCCATGTGCATCTAGAAATATGCACCTTATTGCCCTCGGCTCTAATGCTGCCGTCACCTAATAAAGCATACGTAGGGCAACCAAATACTCTTAGCTCTGTTTAATCAGTAGCTTATCTAAACACGATTCCTATCTAAACACGATTCCTCGGGAATTTTCCACTCAATTGCTACTTATGGTAATCAGTTCACTAACCAATATAAGAATTCACTTCTTTTGCTCATAAATCTTCACTTAATCCAACATCGGAGAGTAAAGAGTGAGCTTTCTCTTATATAATTTCACAATATTTCTACAACTCCATTCAGCTGTCGCATGTCAGTATTGAGGTTTCACTATGCCTTCTTCTATACAAACCAACTAAGCTCATCAAAATAGATATTAAACCATTTATCAATTCTGAGACACATGATCTTTCTTCTTATTTGCTTTTCACATCGCTTTCTACAATTTGAACTAACAAAGTACCTCGCTGCTATGTTGGAGAAGACAAACCCAGAATATTTTCTAAATGCCATCAAGAACAATACATACTGGCACCATCCCTAGCAAAACCTGAAAGGTTCCCAAGAAGTCTAAGTAAATGCCACCTACAATCTTCATTGTCCATTAAGTGTCGCACTAAATTTCACTCTGGAGTGATTACTGATGTCCCAATGTTCATAGAAATTCAACTTCTTAATACGATAATCTCCCAGTGGACCCCTTTGACTATATTATCTCTATCTCACTCATGTCTAAGCCTCATATTCCTTAATTGTGTCATATCTTGATCTAAAGCCTTAGAATATCTAGTAGACAAACCAATTATTGTCATTCCAAAGAGGAGATATAACTGACAGTTTATCTTCCCACATCATTGTAAGCACAACTCGAGAAACCTTCAGAACTCCACCTTTAGTGGAAATCCGATACTTGACCCCATTTAGAGCACTCAATAAGATAAGATTATTCCTCAATTCCCATACATTCCTTACATTAGTGAACATCCTCATACTTCATAGTGCATCTTAATATAAACTGTCTCTTAACCCCACTATTTCATAAGCAGCACTATTTTCCATAAGCACCTTACACCCTCCCTACATTAATGAATATGTCAAAAAAGTCACATGATAAGAACATTCGGAGTCTAGTACCCAATTATCACCCGATAAACTCGTGGATGACTACTAACACATTATCAACATCGTTGAAACTATTATGTTTTGTGGTAACCATATTACCATCGACTACAACCTCCATCTTAACTCCTTCACGCTTGTGCTTTGGACAATATCTCGTTTAGTGTCCTACCTCATCATAGTGATAACATGAATGGTTCTGAATGCTGAACCTTGATTTAGAATAGCTCTTCCACTTGCTACTTCCACACACTCGACGTTCTTCTCTGCTTTAACCAAAACTTGCACCATATTCTACACTCAAGTTACATTTTTGTAACTTCCACGACCACTCCTTAGAAAATAAGGCGGGCTTTATCTCTTCTAAGGAAATCATAGTGCACCCCCTTGAAAGTAGATAAATGAAGTTCTAACAATTCGACAGAGATACCAACAACGTCATGCCTTGCTTCTCATTAGGCAAGGGCTTCATCAATGACCTTCACGTTTATCAAGAGTTTATCAAACTCATCTAAAGGAGCTCTGAAACCATCTATAATTGAAACATCATTTTTAGCGTGTATAAGTGACTGGTCAACCCCTTCATCAGTTAAAGGGCCTCAAGTTTGCCTATAATGCTACAACATCTTACTCTTTGGCCACTTCTGTCAACACCTCATGCGATTGTCGGTAGGAGTATGCTCTTTACCTTCTCCATCAACCTAACCTTATTTGGCCTCTTTCATCACTCTAACATTCACTATATAAACCTTGAGTTGTTGATAGAGTATGCATCTTAAACCGCACAACCCAAAGTTGTCCTCCTATTAAACTTCTTGATTTCAATCTTTCCTCTATACATAATTACAAAAACAATATTGACTAGACAAGCAGCAGCCCCAAATCAATTTAAGAAAACCCTAACATAGCTCAGACAGCAATTTCAGTGGAACAATGTAGAAGTTAATAGATCTTGCAATCCCGTATCAAATGCTAAAAATGAAATTACCAAATAAATCAAGAAGGAACTATAAGAACACTAGAGACTTGCATGATTCAAGCCGAGTGTTGGTGTTTACACAACGTAGAGAGTCGGCCGTATGAAATCCACTATGAATGCAAAGAGTTACAAAGTTTATAATCACTCAATTACTCAAGTGTTTCCCAACTCTAGATTACATCCAAGAGATCCCCATTTGTGTTTACTCACAATCTCGCACAGTATTCTAAAAATGAAAATCATAAAGAAAAACTAAACAATTCAATGGGAACTCTATGACTACGTTTGGTAGACCGGATATAATTCCAAATGGATATAAAATTATTCGATCCAGCGTTTGGGTGACTTGAATTCAAGATTTATTTGAATATGACCTAGATAATCCGAATAAAAAATTCGCACTTAGGAGGTGGGATATACCCAGATAGGATAAAGATCATAAAAAATGAAAAGAAAAGAAAGCAGAGAGAGGATGAAGGAGAAGGCCCTTTTTGCTAAAGCAAGAGATCATCCATGGAAGAGAAAACGAGAGAGAGCATGTAACGCCCTGAATTCGACCCACTTCCGGGATTAATGAAGTAGATGATTATTTCTCATTTCGTTTTAGTGAGTCTCGCCTGGAACTGATCATTCTCGGGATACTGACCATTAGGGAATGGCTAACTAGGAAAACGGTGCATGGACCCAAGAACTCGACCGTGAATTGAATCCGATTCCGAGAAGCGACGAGGGAATATTTTGTTCCGACATGGGCCAATCCAAGGAGAGTGACGGATTTGGTTTGACTGACGACAATCGGATAGCAGGTTACTCCGCACGACCGAGAGTATGCACGGCGAACGATCCCGAACTTATTTCGGACAACCACAACCCCTGGGACTAGCGATAAATCCTCGTGTTCTCTGGGAAATCGGGACCGTTACGACTTGAGTAGCCCTAGGTCGATACGCGTAACCCCTAAACAACCGCCCGTTAGTGAGAGACGCTAAAACTGCAAATTAAGCTAAATTGATCGTGGAATTAAGTCCGGACTTCGATATCGAATTTCGTGGGCGTACGCGACTATTTTGCGAGGACAACGTCATTTTTGTGTGGCCACACATATTTGGGATCAATAGAGTCAACAATTGGAAATTTGATCCGAGATCGGAAAATTACCGTTTTGCCCCTAGGCCTAATTATAGGGTTCCGAATTTTGGGGTTATTTGGGGATTATTTTAAGGTTTTATAATGGCTTGTTTCAGCCCAATAATGCTGGAATTTTTGGTCCATAATGCCCCCAAGAGATATTAGCAAGACCTTAGCCTTTTGATTAGGGACTTGATTGTCATTTTTGCTTAGTTGTTCACCAACCCCACTACCTCACTCTCTCTATACACACTCTAATCTCTCTCTTTCTCCCTCATTCCACCATCACCATCACCGGCAGCCCCCTCCTCCCTCTCCAACCCATGAGCTCCCTCTCCCTTTCCCCGGGCCGCACGCGCGCCACCGCCGCTGGAGCGCCGCCATCACCGCTGCCGGTGCTGCCACCCCACACCTCACCACCACCACCATTCCGTCCCCCTTCCTCTTCCCCAGCCGTGTCTCTCCCCCTCCCGTGTCCTCTCTCTTTCTCGGCCGCTCAAGAGCCTCGCCGAAGCCACCGCTCGTCGTTGCTGTTCCGGCGCCGATCCACCGCTGCCCAGCCGTCCTCGTCACTTGCTCAGCCCTATTTGAAGCCTAGGAATCCAGGTGAGTTCGACCCTAAGCCCCAATTAGGCTGAATTACATTTCTAGATGGGTTTTAGGGGTTAAATTGTAGAGCACATTAGGGGCTAATGTTGTGGCTGATTTGTTGGTTTAGCGTGATCATTTTATTAAGGTTTAGTGGCCTAGGACATGCGGTGCGATGGCTGGTAGCGTTGGATTGAATCGGCCCGAGTTCGGGTTAAATTCGGGTTCATTTGTGAATTATGGAGCGTGCCTAGTTTGGTCCTCATTACGGCTGATTTGGATGATATTGTGGGGAGTCAAACGGAGCATTTTGAGGATATTTAGTGGCCTAGAGTGACCGGTTTGGCGGCTGTCCATATCGGAGTTTAATTGGGCAAGGCATGATCGAATTGAGGTTTAATGGTGTAAGTACCGAAAATGTGGGTTTGACTGAATTCGTGGCTGAATTGTCCTTGATTGTGATTTATTTCATGATGCCATGCTATGTGCCCAGTGTGACTAAGGTTGGAGTAACTTGGCGGGCTTCAAGTGCGCAAATTCATGTTGGTCCAATTATGTGATTTATATGTATAAATTATGTGCCGAGTTGTGTCATGGCTGGAAATGATGATTTGATTAATTGGGCTTGTGATTCATTGAATTGAGCATGTTGTGTTGTGAATCAAATATGTGGCGCTATGCAATTGAATGCTCGCTATGAAATTCGTGAGTGCCCAAGTGTGAACTCTATGGCCATAGGTGTGCATCTCGAGCATTAGCATGACACGTGCATATATGAGTGGGCGCGAATGACATGAGCGCGTGATCGCATAAAACACCCTGATGCGTTTAACGCGGGGTTCAGATAATAACTGGTGTATGTGAATGTTTGATCACCTAAAGCCCTGATGCATTTTTCGCGGGGTAGTGAACCAGTCCTAATGCATGTTATGCGAGACGATACCCAGACTACCGGAAAATGACCAGCCTGATGCGTTTTATGCGGGTTGAGTGTCATGAGCCTGATGCGTTTTACGGGGACCGGAGATCGATCTCAAATTGTTAGACCTAATGCGTTTTACACAGGTAGGTGAAATTGATAATTGCAAGTGTGCAAGAGTGCAAGTGTGCGAAATGCATTAATGAGGCTTGAGCATAGGTGTGAGCACGAGCATATGCATGACATACATTATGGCTGAGTGATGTTCGTATATGTACCATGGTTGAATCATGTGCTATTGTTGCGAATTTATGTGATGCCTAACCTGCAAGGTCAAGTAAGTACTAGGCTCAGGCCCGAGGGCCTGAGTCAATTTATGTTTTTGAACTGTGCATTGTTTAGTACTTGTCAGGAGGTGCATATTAGCCTTGTTTAGGTTTAGGGAACTACTCACTGAGATTATTGTCACCGTTGTATAAAGCAAATTTTTCAAACCCCAAGCCTTGAGATACCCGAAGTTCCAGTACGTTTTGGGATTCCGTATCATATAGAGAGGACGAGGATTTATACACCTCGTAGGGAACGGGGAGTCGATATTAGATATTATACTTTAGTGTGGGTGGACGTGGGGGAAACACATTACCAGACCCACGAATATGTGGCTTGGTGCATTAGGGATGATCTCAGAGAGTATGGTCCTCTCCGAACTTCTGATGTCCCGTTTATCGAGCTGGGCACGAGGTACCCCCAGTGCCCCGATGGAGAAGTGGTTGACCCTGGTTCTTCAGCCGAGAAGAGTGCGAGCTCTGATGGTGTACCAGTAGAGTACGAGGTAGATGAGCTCGATCCAATGGACTTAGAGCCAGCCGACGGAGACGCTGTTCCGGAGCCGATAGAGCCGGATGACGAGGAGCCGAAGCCGATCGAGGAGGATCCCAAACCAGGGGCCGAGCCTGAGGACATGGACTCAAAGAGGAGGGAGCAAAGGCCGAGTCAGGGCCGAACTCATCAGACTCTGAGGAGGAGATGCCTGATAACTCTTCATCTTCGGAGTCCTCTGATTCCGATCCGGACTCGGCACCATAGGGTTTAGCCTTAGTTTGAGACTGGTGGAGCCAGTACCTTTTTGACCGGAGCCCCACCTTAAGTAGTAGACTGACCCTGAGTCACTTATCCTTTTTTGTCAGTAGTGGTGTTTAACCCGCTTTCGATTTTTGAGCGCAAGCTGTAAATGGATGATGTATATGGTTCCCAGTATCAATACAAGTGTATATCTGTTCATGTTGTTTGTTGCGTGGCTATCCTTGATTATGTGGTTTGAAATTGTTTGGCTATTGTATTGCTTCCGCGTGTGCTTTAATCTCTGTGTTGGGCATTGGGTCGGCGACGCGTCCTGGGACGTCACACTCGAATCAACCTTTGCGAGGGATGTGGCGCGCCGTAGGGTGCAGGGCGTGACAGAGCATCAAGTGATGATCCAGTCCTTGGCAATCTTATTATACCATCAAGCTCCACAGTAGAGCTCAACCATCATTTGACATCGAAGTGTCGCCTAGCCATCGTCCCCGTCTATTAGACCTATTAAACAAGTGAGTTGAATCAGGTTTTGGTCGGATCATAAATGGTCTGACCCAAATTGATCTATTAACTCATTTATTCAACATGCAAATTTATCAACCAATACCCGACCTGATCGATATTGCTAAAATACTTTCATATGAAATCCAATATAGCAAAACTTGTTTCTTATGATTTTTTTAAACAAGATTATATTGCTAAAACCATTCTGTGAAATGCAACTCTAATGGACCATTTAAAAAAAATCATTCTTTTTATATTTTCATTTTCTTTTTTCTATTTCTTTCTTGTTTTTTCTTCTTCTTTTTTCTCTATGTCAGCAAGGGCCACCGACCAACCCTCACTAGTCACAGGCAAGGGCCAACTGACCCTCATTAACACCTGGCGAGGGTCATAGCCCTTGCCTAGGCCTAGCGAGGGCCGCAAAGCCCTCATCGGTAGCGATAGGTGTCGGCGAGGGTCGATTGGCCCTAACCGAATTTCATAGAAAAAAAAAAGGAAAAGAAGAAAGAAAATAAAATAAAATAAAAAATTATTAAAATATTCAGAAAATTTTAAAAATAAAAATCAGAAAATTAAAAGTTACATGTTTATGTTAATTTAAGCTTGTTAGGTAACACATTTATGACCAATTTAAAATTCATTTAAAAACCATTAAGTTGTTTGATAACCAATTTATAACTCATTTAAGCTTGTTTTTAAAATTTAAGGCAACCCATTTATGACCCACACCATTAAGATATGAATTAAAATATGGGCTTTAGATCCATTTTGCCACCTCAACCGTCTGTCTCACTCTCTCTCTATTAGATCCATTGAAGACGTCATCCAACGCTCTAGACCTCGGATTTAAGACTCACAACCTCAAATACAAGGCTGTTGGCCTTAGGGACCCTAGAGTTGGGGTCGCCTAAGGGTGGAACTCACGCTCGATGTCGGCCACGGCCAAAGGTAGAGATCGCAACCGCTAGCTCGTGTTCTTGGAGGTCGCCCGAGGCATCCTTGTGTCAATCATGGGCATTATATCGCAGCCGTGGCCTTAACGGTGACTGTCTAGCTAGGAAACACTGAGAAATGTTGCCCTTGTAAGCATAGAACAAATGTTAAAGGAAAGCGACAAGGTCCGAGAAAGCATTAAAGAAACAGAGCCAATTTTTTTTGGAAAGAATTGTGAGAAGGGAGAAGATTGTGTTTTAGACTAAACAGAGAACGAGGACCAAAAAGTTTGAGATTTGATCCAAGCGCATTTATTGATGTCACGTAATAGTGCTTGTATATGCAAAACAAAGTTGTTCGACAAACCTGAAGTTACGTTCTGACGAGTAATCCAAATGTCGACGAATGATCCGAGCCCAACGAATTCGCGTTGTGTCCTTAAGACAATTTGTCCCCTCTACTAGTACCCAAGGTTATTAAACAATTGTCTTCCAGCATAGAACGGATAGCCTTTCCAAAGAAGCAATACTTTTTTCAAAGGAAATGTTTGAACACAACTTCACAGAATAATTGCACAAATGACAATGATGAAGAAAATGCAGCGAAATGCCGTGCGGAAAAAATGAAAATATGTAGAGTCTATCGGGAAAAAAAGGCTCGCGGGAATAGAATGCCACGAAAAGTCACTAGACCGAACAAAACAGTTCGGTTATATAAAGCAAAAATGCAAAGTCGCAAGCAATAAAGCGGTTTTTTTCATTTGGGCGAACCGAATCTCGCGATCAGACATGTTTGTTTGTCCAAAATAAATAAACAAATAATTTCTAACAAAACGTGTCTGCTCGGGAAAAAATAAAAACTGATAGAATGGACCTATCCGGCCGGCCGGAGGGACGGCGGCGGCGGCGGCGCGCGCGGGGGGACCAACCTAATTTGACGTAGGTCCTCTCCCTTCCACAAAAGTGGGATACCCCTTGAAGCCCAAACCCATTTGAGAGGCTCATCTAAATAAACGATCTCCCATCACAACTTCTATCCAATATGGGACTATTTCCATCCACACTTCTCATTCACAATTTATGGATTTTGAATAATAAAATCCCAACATTTATATCCTTATTATATCTAGTATCTACCAAACATTGTATAAGATTTATAAATCACATCGTTATCCTATCCAATCTATATCCTATTCATCCTTATCCTATTAGACAAAAAAATTCAAATGACCAACGCTACGTAAATGTACAATGCGAGTATAACCCAGTTTAATTGGACGGAATTGAGAAACCACCTAAAGAAAGATTTTGCTTGTATATGTTCTTGCTCGACTTGTTGACTCAAACTTGGAAATCTTTGATTTCCTTCTTCTTTTTTGCCCTTTTTAATCCAATATCAGATTTCACCAAATGTTGGACTCCACCCAATTTACTTGAGATAAAGTCCAAGTCAGACAACATCCAAAATATCGGCCGGACTTCTATCAAGTCACGTTTACAATTCACAAACTCAAATTCAAGATATAATTTAACAAAAGGTATCCAATATGAGTTTTGCTCATAAATGTTTAGCTTAATGAGTGCCTTTTGAGCTGAGTCTATGGCAATTGGGAATAGTGTTATGAGTCTTGTCGACCCAAACCTCTAACGATCACTTTCCTTTTCTTATATGAAAAATCTACTCTAGGAAAATACTATTTGCACTTGATCGTGCAAAGAACTGAGGGGAAAAGTGCCAAAAACGTCATAAACCTATTGTATATGTATCAATTCAATCATATGCCTTTTAATTAGATCAATTTAGTCCTAAACCTTTTCGCATGGGTGCAAATTCAATCCGTCCAACTGAAAATTGCTGATATGGACGCTGGTCATCCTATATGGCACGGTCTACACTAACGTGAACAAATTTTTAATATTTTTCTGAATTTTTTTCTTTTTCTTTTCTTTTCTTTCTTTTTTTCTTTTTTTTACACTTTGGGCCAGCCAACCATCGTCTGTTGCAGGCGAGGGCTAGCAACCCTTGCGAGCCATGGGCAAGGGTCCCCACACCCTCACCAGCCAACCCTCGCTTGTGGCTGGCGAGGGTCGACAATGGGGAAAAAAATAAAGGAAAGAAAAAAAAGTAATAAAAAATTATAAAAATGTCCACATTAGCGTAGGTCCTGCCACATAAGATGGCCGGCGTCCACATCAGCAATTTCCAATATAAATTGGCCAGATAAATTGAATTTGTATCATTGTGAAAAGATTTAGGACTAAATTTAAAAATTTAGGACTGAATTGATACTAATGCAATAATAGGTTTAGGAATTTTTTTTATACTTTTCCCAAAGAGCTGAACATGCTTATTCCTTACTTTGCTTCCTATATATTTCACTAAACCGTCTCGGAAATTCTGATTTTAATAGCAGACATGACGGGGCACAATTACAAAGCTGGAATAGATCATACGTGACCTAATTCATTAAAGAAAATAACTGATGAATCCGCCAAGAACCAAAGAGAAGGGGCCTACTACATGATTGACATGCTAGACATAAGTTGCCAAAATGTGTCCTGTTCTAAATGCGATGTAGAGTTCTTATGGGGTCTTGAGGAGGTCCGTTGTCCCCAAACTAATTCTATGGCTTAAAAGCGATGTCATAAAACCCTGGTTGTTGATTTTTATTTTTTTTTTTAATCATTGTCCAAAATTTTATTTTCTCATCCAAACGATTGTGAGTTCAAGATATATGAACAACTCAACATATATACCACACACTTAGAGGGGCACGTAAAGACTGCAACGAAATTTCGCGTAGAGATTTAGAACTAAAATGGCAAAATTTAGGATTAAATTAGTATTCGTACGAAAAGGTGAAGATTGATTGGGCAATTTCTAAAGGGATGTCTGACGTTATGGTTAAGCCAAGCGGGTTTGAAAAAACCCAAACGGTACATTGCTCCCTGTGCGCAAGTTGGTTCATTTTGTCCTTTGTCCTCCGTTCATTGCATGGCTCAAAGCCACGTCAAGTTCCCAATTTTTAATGTCTAGTGCACATGTAACGCACGTTATTCTATGTCTTTTCATTATCGTTGATGATGGTAATATCTCACTGGTCGCCATCTTTAGAAACCAAAATTTGATTCTTTTGTTCGTTTCCCTTTCTTTAAGTTACACAGAAATCCCTTTCATTTTACGTGAATGCATGGGATACCTAATTTGGGACTAATCGACTAAAATAATTAAAAAAAACAAATAAAAGTTTACCCTTGATATGTTGTGTAGTGGAGTTGCATGGTATATATAACCTAAACGATTTTGGCTAAATCTTTTTATAGAACAAATGCACCTCATGTTTATCTTTTTTAGCCCACTGCTTAAAATTTTGCGTGCATAACACGACTTAAGCTGTATTGGCAATAATTATAAACTAATCGAAGTAGGCAGGCCTGCTGCCGTTACAATAATATCCATTTTGGTCGTGACTCATTCCCGTAATATCTCATATCTAAGCGATGTTGAATCAAATACACATATCCAAAACCCAATGTCCTCGTTTGGTAGATTAAATATGAATCCAGACTAGATAATTTATATCATATCCAATGTTTGGAAAAACACATAAACTCGGATATACCCATATATAACTCATCTATAATCCGAATAAATTCCACCTAGGAGGATTGATATACCCAGATAATATAAGAATTCGACAGAGAGAATATCACATGCAAGTTTTCTCCTCGAAGACCTGTGCACAACCTCAAACTAGAGGTTGTCAACCTTAGGGGACTAGATCTAGGGTCGCCTCATCGACCTTGGCAGCAATCACAGCCTCTATTGTCGTGGCCAACACTGGAGGCCGCAATCGCAAGCTCGCCTCGTGCCCATCGAAATTGGGGCCACCAATGAGGGACTATAACAACTGCGAGTTGGCATGAGATCCCTTGATTTGGGTGATTAGCGTATGACCGTTCCGGGTCAGAGCTTATGGCAAATTGGGCAACGAAAGGTTATGATTCATGGCCGTGATGTTGGGTGTTGGTCCAATGAGAGAGAGATTGGCGAATGAAGGTATAAGAAGATGAAGGTAGATAAGGATGGAGGTGTGCATGACTTTCTGGCCTGTTTGGTGTTGAGTTGACAAATCTCGGCATTGTCGATGAAGGTTACAGTAAGAAAAGTCGGTGAAAGGGAATCTGATGTAGTCGTAATGATGACAAGAAGGCAAGGCTCGGTGGAATTTGAAGTTGCATGACATATGGCAATGGGGGACTGAGGGAGATTGAACCGAGCCACCTCCCCCAGAAGATCCCTTTTTCGATCTTTTTTTTCGTTTTTCCTTCTCACGTCGACGTCTTGGACTCCTTGGAGAATTGTTGAGGAAGTCGCGGCTTAGAGCGTGTTTGGCAACCAATCAAATAGTAATTATTTTTATTTTTTGTTCTCAAAATTAGTTTTGGAATAGAAATTTGTTTGCTAAATTTTTGGTTCCCGGGCACCAATTTACAAAAATTTATTCCCAAAATCAGTTTTGGAACAGAATCAATAAATAATTTTTGCTTCTTGATTCTAGAAAAAGAATCAAAAATAGAAAAGAAATTTTTTCTTCTTCTTCCTGGCCAGTCGCCAACTGCCACTAGCGACCGTCCAAAGGCCAGGGCTAGCAAGGGCGAGGGTGAGGGCGAGTGCTGGACCCTCACCGCCTGGGCGAGGGCCGCCTCTCGTCGGATCTGGTGTGGGCAACCCTCATTGCCGCCCTCACTAGATCCAGCAAGAGCGGCTCGCTGCCTAGGCAAGGGTCGCCCTCACCGGATCTAGCAAGGGCGACCCTTGCCTAGGCCACTAGCCATCCTTGTTGGATATAGCGAGGGCAGTGACGAGGGTCCAGCCCTCGCCAAATTCGGCAAAGGCGACACTCGCACAATCCGCAAGCCGCCCTCACCGGATCTGGCGAGGGCAACAACGAGAGTCCAGCCCTCACCAAATCTGGTGAGGCCTACGACACCCTTGCCGGCCCTGGCCTGTGGCCGATTGCTGGCGCCAGCGACCTAGCCATGGCCAAGGAAAGGGAAGAAGAAAAAAAAGAAATATTAAAAAATTCAAAATATTATTAATAAAAAGAAATTTTGTGCAGTTATAAAATGCATTTATACTCTTTTCTATTCCAAGAATAGAAATTTTAGGCAATTACCACATACCTTCAAATGCTTAGAAATTGTTCCCGAGCATAGAATAAAAAAGAATCATTTCTGAACAGAAATTATTTCCGGGAACAAAATGATTGCCAAACGCACCCTTATTTGGGTGATGTCATCATTGTGCGGCGTGAAGAGTAACGTGTTGTTGACGGTGTTTAAGAGTGGCAGATTTCTTCATCAACAGAGTGGTTTTGTCATTATCCATGTGATATTCGAACATTTATCAAACAGTGGACATCATATTATAAATCTCATCAATATCATATCCAACCTTAATCCTATCATATCTTATCCTATCAAAAAAAAAAATTCTGACAACCAAACGCAGCCAACATCCTCACCCTGGCTTTGATACTAATTTGTAAGTAACCTTATTCGAGCCGCCGCTAGTACAATATTGTCCGCTCTAGCCATGACTCATCCGTACGCGCATAACATTAAAATGCATCGCGCTAGTTTAAAATTTCACAACACTTATCTACTATGGCAACATCAGTGCTTAGAGTATCCACATAAAGGTAATGATTATTTGAAGTGAGTGTTAACTCATAAATCACTCAACAATACCTCTCTCAACTAATGTGGAATTTGTAATGTGACAAACTGCCCCACTTAAAGAACCGACATCATCGTCATTGTTCACTGGTATTGCTGGCAATGCCCCCCTTGTTCAATGTGTAGTTCAGTCCATTCATACCTTTTACCATTCTAGAAGCCTACCAAGAGCCATACCTTATTCAAGTCCTCCACTCCAGTGATCACTCTCTAACCTCGTCTAATCAGGTATGCGCCTAGTTCATTCGCAAACCACAGACCTGCTATAAAAAGACCTATCCGGATACCATATGTAATAACCCAGCCTAATTAGCTTGATGTAAACTCTCTGGAGGAGTACTCTAAGTAACCATGCAAGATTATGACTATTTGAAAGTGCATGTTGACCTATGAATCACTCAATAAGGCCTTTCCCAACCAATTTAGTTTGGGATATCATATGAAAAATATTGTCCAAATTCAGTTCGACACACAGCCGCTGGGTTTGTAGGTGCAAATCAAATTGAACTTATCATTGTAATTAGACGATTTGAGAAAAAGAAAATGAAACCGGAATCGAGACAATAGGTACAGACAACGGGAAACATTAACAAAGGGACGTGAGGGGAGAAAGAGAGATCGCTATCGGCACCAATCAATCACAATCAATTCCATTCAGTCAGTTCAATAAGCTCACATTCTCAGTAGAGCATTTAAGCTTGTAACTATTGCAGCAGGTTTAGATAGTCAGTTCATTAAAGCTGACACTCCCAATAGAGCATTTAAGCTTGTAACTATTGCGGCAGGTTTAGATAGTGAAACATTACTGACTGAATTCTTCGTTTTTTTCCCATGGTAGGAATAAATTCTATTGAATCAAGGAAGAAAGTGAATTATCGAGACGTATCAAAATGAAAAGTGCGACTTTAATATTGCCCACCGTTGAATCTACCTCTCAATTGCAAATATGACGGGAGGTACTAAGTAGCATCACTAGCTTGTTTGATAAATCTAAGACTACTAAGTTTTGGAGAATAAATTATGAGTCTAGGGGTGTGTCGGCTTTGATTCTAAACAACCCTTTTTTTTCGTTTCCAATAAAGTAGAAGAATTAGGGTAATTGTTAGAAAATGGGATAACTTGAGTGACTTTCCATGGTTGTTATTTCGACTTTTTCACATTGGTGACCCACCATCACAATTGAGGAGGGGGGGCAGGTGGGTGAACACAATACTTAGTGAAAATCTAATTCTAAAATGTAAAAATTTAAGAATATCAAAATTTTAAAAGTAAAGTTACACCAAACCTCACGTAAATAAAAAAAAAAAAAAGACAGATCAAAGGGAAGGAAAGCAACCTAATTGAGTTATCAAATGCTTGATTTGGATACGGCATGATCATATATATATCATCAAAACCGAAAAAGAGTACTTAATCATTAGCTTTTCCACCCGTGCATTGGTTGAATTTGGGAACTTGGTTGTAGCTTTCTGATATGCTTCCTTGAGATATTACCATCACCAAGAAGAAATGATATATCTAAGACAGTGCTTGGAGATCGATCTTGGATTTTGCAAGTTTCTCTCGGAACGAAATGAGGCCCACTTTCTGTTGTGTCTGCTTCCTGAATACTGATCCAACTTCAAAACGAGGCCGACATCTCAAATGGGCTTCAATTTTAGCCCACAAACTACTTTAGTGTTCGTGAATTTCATGAAGATCCTTTTCATCCTGGTCTAGGCTTGTGCCCTTTTTCATTCAAACGTTTATATGATAATCTAGTAATAAGGTTTCACAAGTGGCTCATGAAACTTTTGGTGACCCTTTTCCTATTTTTTTTCAGATTCATCCTCGAGAAAATTGTCCAAAAAACCCTAACTTATTTACAGCGGCAAATTCAGTCATAAACTTGTAATTTAACCAATTTAATCATAAACCTTATAACAATTTATTAATATAATTTTCTAACCAACATGGACTCTAGTTGTCCTATGCGGCATGGCCTGCATTAACGTAAACAATTTTTTAAAATTTTTCTTTTTTTATTTTCTTTTCTTTCCTTTTTCTTTTTTCTTTTTTCTTTTTTCTTTTTTCTTATTTCCCTCGCTAGCCATTGCCAAGGCTCGATGACCAACAAAGGCAAATAGGGAAAAAAGAAGAAAAAAAGGAAGGGAAAATTTTTATTAAAAATTGCAAAAATTGTCCACGTCAGCGCCGATCATGTCATGTAAAACAACTAACATCCACGTCAACAATTTCCAACCAAAATTATTCGAAAGTATTACATTGGCAAATCATCAAAATGTTTAGGCTAAAATTTGGTCAAATTGAAAATTTTAAGGCCATACAATCGGTATAAGACTTTTTGGACAAACATCCATTCATCTTCCACTTCCACTTGAATGATTCTCCTATATTTCTGACCAAAAAACAAAACAAGAAGAATGACTTCGATTCAAAAGGTCGGAATTTTATTTTTGTGGAACTATTTTCGCCCACTTTTTGGACGTAACCATACCTTTTTATTTAAAATGACAAAAACATTATGCTATCATTACTCAATCAAGCAATAAATAATATGGTTAATACCATGAAAAACCCTAAACCGATACACCTGTGGTAAATTTATCCCAAACTAATTTTTTGACCACCAAAAATCCCAAACTGGTACACTAATAATAAATTTACTCTTCGTTAAATTAGATTAATACCACGAAAAATCATAAACTGGTAAATCTATGATGATCAAAGGGTAAAATCCTAAACTGGTATATCAGTCAACTAGGGCTGAGCAACTTGGAACGCCCAAAATCGGGACCGAACCGGACTGAACCAGACCGACAGGTTTGGTTCGATTCTGGGGACTATCGGTCCAATTCCCACTTCCTAAAAGCGGAACCAATTCTTGGGCAGTCCAGTTCCCGATTCCAAGGGGGAACCGGACTGGACCAACTATTTAATATATTTTTTTGTTATTTTTTTCTTTTAAAAAATTAATAAAATGAGAACTAAACTCTAAGTGAACTTCATTATCATAAATTCATTGATAAAAATTAGTAAAATGTGAATTAAACCCTAAGTGAACTTCATTGACATAAATTCATTGATAAAAATTAGTAAAATATGAACCAAACCTTAAGTGTTTAACAAAAAAAAAACTAAACTCTAAGTGACTGGTTCCATTGGATCAGACCAGAACCAGACCATACTGACAATCTAGTCCAGTTCCTGATCCTAGAACCAACCAATCCGGTCCGCAGTTCCCAAATTGGGAATCAGTTCTCTCGGTTCGGTTCCCAGTTCCACCTTGGAACCGGACCAGGCCAGAAACCAATCACCTCTACTATCAACTGCCATGTGTTATCCAACTCAGCAATTTGACGATAAATTTAATAGAAACTAACGGAGGGTAAATTTATCACAAGTGTATGAGTTTTGGATTTTTTATGATCAAAATTTAATTTTAGTAAATTTGTCACGGATGCATCAATTTAAGGTTTTTGATAGCATTAATCCTAAATAATATTACTAACTATAGCCACATTTCTCTCTCCTTGCCCCTCTTTTATAGTTGTCACTTTCCTTTAGATTTAATTTTTCCTTTTTTTACTATTCTCTTCGTGCCGTCGACTTTTTTCCTTGTCAAACCACAAGAGAAATTTTTTTCTGTCATCGTCCAAATCTTAGGTCAAGATATGTTTTTTAATGTGTCATTACGTGAACTAGTTGTAAAATCGAGCCTTCAGCACAATATAAATAATAGCATATATAATTATTTTAATTAAATTGATGTTGGCGTGAAAGTTTGTTTCATTCAAATAATATTCTGGAATAAAAAGGGGATTCAAACTTGAGTGCCAAATTTGTGTATACTACAGTACGTATATCAATCCTAATTTTATGATAATTTTGGTTAAATAATTACACCATTTGATGTCGAGTTATACAGTAACTCGGGAACGTGTTCATTAGTATATCCTTTTAGTCGAGCATGCATGGTAATTCACAGGAGCTTGATTATGGACAAATTTCATTAATTGTCTTGTTGAGATTGAGTGTGTGTATATGTTAGAAATTACCACATGTAGAATTTTATATAATTTAATTAAATTTTTTATTGAATTTATTAATATATTAAATTCTCTAACTCCGTTGCCATGCTATGTCATAATAATGGCAAATCAAAAACTATGCGCTTTTAGATGGTTTAATAAATTTGAAAAAAAATAAATATCGAAATACTTGAGAGAGAAACAAAATAAATGGAGCAGAGGATAGTATGATTGAAATTGAGAAGTTGAGAGGAAAATTGCCATCATACTCTATCATTACAATCAATAGAAAAGTCAACTATGAGAATGATTATTAAATGAAATTAGACTCTTTGTGAAAAACATAAAAAAAAAAAAAATCAGTTGTTTACGGTCAATAGATAAATCAAGAAAAAAAAATATTTTGGGGTAATTTCCACCCTATTTTGAATGGAAAGTTAGTTAATTTTTTTATAAAATTTCATATATTACTTTATTGAGTACTTGTGATATAAGGGTATTTTTGTCACTTAAAACAAAAAGGTGTGATTCTTTCTAAAATGGGGGTGGAAATAGCCCTTCTTTTTTCCATGGAGGTGTATTTCTAAAATAGTTTATGAGTGCCAAAACACTTTTGGTAAAAAGATTACAAATCACCTCATATCCCGATAATTTATTTGTCATTTACTGATTCTTTTATGAAATTAAATCATTTTAATTGTTTGCAAATCACAAAATTTTCTTATCTCGCACCACATTTTATTTATCTTTCTTACTAATACCTTAATTTTACTAAATGTTATATGAATTCACTAATCTTCATTTGAGTGATGTATTTTTTTTTCCGATTAATTACCAACTAGTTTTAGGTTATAAACTCTCATTTGAATTACTGACTCACGTTTATTCGATGTTTTTAATTTTGTCACTTTTGATAGTTTACAAACTTTATTTCTCTTTCTTACTAAAGTCTTAAGATTTATCAACTCTTATATGAATTTATAAGCTTTTTATATGTGACTTAAGGGTTTTTATTTCTATTAACCACCTTTTTGTTTTACCAATTCTGATTTGAATTGCTTACCCTTTATTTTATTTGTCTTTTTAAGATTTACCAACTTTTGCATGGTGTTACAAACTTTTATTTGTCTTACTTATTAACATGTTAAATTTCCCACCTGATTTAATCTTAACTAGAGTGATTGCCAACTTTTCTATAAAAAAAAAAAAACTAACTAGTTTTGTGTTACATTTTCTTATTTGAGGCTTTAGTTACCATGTATTTGATTTTTTTTAATGACCAACTTCTCACATCCTTTGACAAAAAACAGATCCTCTTGTCTTTTACCAACGTTCATTTACCTTTCTTCTGGTAGCACTTTAATTTTACCAACTATATATAAAATGACAAACATTTATTTGAATTACTAACCAACTTTTTTGCGATTAAGTCATCAACAAATTTTTGGTCATTAATTTTTATTTGAATTACTTCCTAACATTTATTTATTTATTTTCAATTTATCGATTATTCTTATCATTAACAACTTGCATTTGCCTTACTTACTAACTTTTTTTAATTTACCAACTCTTTGTAGAAAAATCTCAAGTAGAGTGATTACAAACTTTTCTCCAATTAAATTCCCAATTAATTTTGTGTTACCAACTTTTATTTAAAGAGTTATCAATATTTATTTATTTGTAACTTTTCTTATCATTTATCAACTTTTATTTACCTTTTTTTATAAACGGCCTAAATTTTTCAACCTTCATATGAAGTTAACAAATTTCATTGGGCAGGTTACGAACTTTTCCTTAATTAAATTAGTAACTAATTTTTGTTACAACTTCATTTGAGTTGTTTACCAATGTTTATTAGTTTCTTTTTAACTTATCATTTTTTTCTCTCAAGTTATCATTTTTATTTTCCTTGATTACGAACTTTTTAAATTTACCAAATTTTTAGAGATTACCAACCTTATCAGATACCCAACTTCTCTTTGACTAAATTACCAACTAGTTTTGCATTGTTAGCTCTATTTAAGCGACTTGAAAACTTGTATTATTTTTTTTTCACCAACTTCAATAATCACTAAGTAAAAGAATTACTCTATTTTTTTACCAACTTCTATCTACCTTTCTCATCAACGTCTTAATTTTACAGATGATTAGATAAAATTACCGATATTTTTTTTGTGACTTACCACCTTTCCTCTTATTAAGTTACCAACTAGTTTAGTATTATCAATACCCACTTGAGTAGCATATCCATTATCTACAATTAAGTTACCAACTAGTTTTACGCTACCGGCTCTTATTTAAGTGGAAAAGTGCATCAATAGACCAAAACATTGTGAACGCAAAGCAAGCAAGTAAATAAACGTTAATAACTAATTCAAATAAGAGTTTTTAACTCATAACGAGTTGGTAAATTATGCAGATAAGAGATGATAAGCTAGTACAAAAAATTGGTAATTTACAAACTATGAAAGGTTAGATGATTTCATAAAAGAGAAAAAAGTGCAATGGAAGTCCTAAATCTTCTTATATAATGCAACCGACTCTTAAACCGTTCAATTGATTTAACCAAATTCTAAGCATTTACAAAAGAATAATCGACTTCTAAAACTTTCAATTGACACATAAGTGCTAAATGTTTACTCAAAAACACGAGCCCTAAAACTAGTCGTGGAAGTGCACTATAAAGATAGCGTGTAAGCAATTTTAAGTAACATGTAAAATATTCCTGGGATTATTCATCGAAATGACTTGAATACACTTGAAAAAGGTTTAAAACATAACTGAAACAACTGAAAAATCTAGGACTTAATTGCATTTTGTACATATGATTTTAGGACATCCAATGCAAATTTTCTCATCATAAAAGTGTTAGTAAGTACCATCAAATCATCTGGAAAAAAAAAATAAGTCGATAATTTTACGTTTACCAACAATTTTTGGACACTTATCTATGCTCATTGAATTTAACCAACACGGACAACAATCGTAATTTTGAGCATGGAACGATAGAGCTCTGCCCCTCCCATGAATTGAAATTGAGAAATATATAAGTTATATTCGCACGTTATTTGTAGGATCCACAACAAGCAACAACAGATGAGGCCGACCGTTCACTGTGTATGTTGATCAAGAACAACCAAACAATAAACATAATATTATTTACCATATACTTCTGAAAGTCCCAAGTCCAAAACAGCACAACGACGTACAAGGTTTACATGGACCACTTGCACATATCACTTATAGAGATGTAACTGACAGCTATGCTTAATCATAGAACTTGCATTTTCTTTCCAGTTTTTTCTTGAGAATGGAATTATTAAATTAATAAAAGAGAATGTGGAAATCGAAGTTTCTGAGCTCTTATTTAGTCGAGGAAAAGCAATATCTGAAGAAACAAACAACTCCTAAGAAGTTTACATTACGTATAACCCATAAGCTCTTTGATTTTTCTTTACAAGCTTTGTGCAAAATGTGTGAACAAACTTCAACTTTAAGTAGGCAAAAGTGGGTCATAAGGAAGAGACTTCCTGGATTTCCCTGAAAAACTTGACAAAACCCTATAAAGAAATCCAGCTAAAAAGAAGCTGAAGAACCAAGCATTGTTGTAGATGACCACAAACGCATCCGGAATCGCATACAAAGCCCCAACTTTCTGCAAGAAACCCGGAATCACCGGGAGAATCCCGACCACCAACGAAGCCATCGCCACCAAATTGCAGCCTCCGGAGTAGTAATAAGCCCCATAAGGGCTCAATGTGTACAAGTCCTTGATGCTTAACTCTGTGTTTCGGACAAGATAGTAATCGGACAAAATGATGCCTCCGATTGGGCCCAACAGCGCAGAGTAACCCACCAACCACGTATACACAAAGCTCTCGCTCGACTGGAGGAGCCGCCACGGCTGGAAAGCGATGCCCACGAGTGCTGTAATCAGGGCTCCTCTCCTGAAGGTGAACCATGAAGGGTTGAGGTTGACCAGCGCGTTCGCCGGGGCCACCACATTGGCAGCTATGTTTGTGGTGATGGTGGCCAGGCTGATTCCTAGGATGGCCAGTACCGTGGTTGCGAGGCCCCCGATTTGGCCTAAAAGCTGGATCGGGTTCGAGATCACACGGCCGAAGATCGCCTCCGTCGAGGAGGTCGCAGCCAGGCCCACGAATATGAACAAGCCCATGAAGAGCGGGAGCCCCGCCTGACCGACGACCTGGTCCCTCTGGCTCTTGGCGTACCTTGTGAAGTCCGGGATGTTGAGCGCGAGCGTTGCCCAGAAGCTTATGTTCGCGGTCAGGGAAGGGAAGAACAGTGCCCAGAATTGGGATGAGGACAGTTTCGACGACATGGCGAGCATGTGGCCGAGGCCACCCGCCTTGACATAGGCCCAGGCGAAGAGGCAAGAAGTGAGGGCTATTAGGATTGGAGCCGAGTACTTCTCAAGCTGCCTGATTCCCTCCATGCCCTTCAAAACTATGGTCAATTGGGCCAACCAAAATGCAATGAAGCAAGCGAACTCCAGCGGCGATGTGCCCAGCCAAGGCCAAGTCTGCGACAGGGCGGACTGCTTCAGCGAGCCTGGCAGGAGGAGGAAGATGGCCTCGCCCCCGATCCACGTCTCAATGCCGTACCAACCGCAGCCGACCAGAGCCCTCAGGAGGGTCGGGACGTGGGCCCCGCGGACCCCGAAGGAGGACCGGGCGAGCACGGGGAACGGGACGCCATAGCGGGCGCCCGGGTGGCCCGTCAGGATGAGGGGCACAAGCAGGATCGCGTTGGCGGCCACCACGGTCGCGATCCCCTGCCACCAGGCCATGCCGAGGTCGACGAGGCTGCCCGCCAGGTAGTAGGACGGGACCCCGACCACGAGCCCGATCCACAGGCTGGCCATCTCCCACCCGGAGAAGGTCCGCTCCGAGGCCGTGGTGGGCCGGAGGTCATCGTTGGTGAGGGTCGGGTCCGGCTCGAAGTAATCAGGATCCGTAGGCTTCGGAATCGGGTACGATTGCCCCGAGCGCGCCATGGCTGCCGAACCGGAGCATATGCAGTGACGAGCAAGGTGCGCGAAGCTTGATCTAGAGGTGAACTGGACCAGAGAAGTAGTGGGATGACCAGAGAGTCTCAGAGGAATCTTGGGATGGAGATGGATGCCCTGATGAAGAGGGTGATGAAGACTGAAACAACTGGAGACCATGATTTCACAGAGAGATAGCGAAAAAGAGATTCAGACGAGGGTTTGTGATGTCTGCTCCTGTGGGGAATCTGAGGGATCTCTCTGGCTGTCGGCTGCGGATGGACGGATGCGTATGTGTGGTTGAAAATCTTGATGGGTCAACCTAAAACTTGTGTCATTGGCATCTGGAAGTCCAAAAATAAAGCTAGGTTTCGGTGACTCTATGCCTCAAATCTTGAGCTATCTGGCGAATCATGGGGGTTTCATTTTTGTATTCCTTTTTTATGTCGATTTCCATGATCTTGCTTGGCCATGGATCCAACACGTTTCCCAGAAGCAAGTGAAGCGACTAAAGCTAATTTCTTCTTGCCAATTCATCCTCCATTCATATGAAATTCCCACCATGATAGGGATTCTGATTAAGAAGGAGCAAGTGTATGAATCATAAGACAGGTTTTAAATAAGGAATTGCTTTAATTTCGTACGCAGCACATCTGCAAGGTTCATTTATATAAGTTTGTCGAAATGAATGACGTGCACATACTTTGATGGATTTTGCTTCGCAAGATGTCCTTCCAAACACATAGAGCATCCATTCGAATCAGCTCGGGTGAACGAATTTTACAAAAACAATTGAGTTATGCTCTAGCATTGCCAATGCACGAGACAGTTTGTGTTTAGTATATTGGTGAGGATCTTAATTTAATCGAAAGGTTCCGATTCCTGTGTTACTAAGGAATGTCTAAACAGGACAGGTAAGAATCGTGACGAGATTTGATGATGGACAAATCTTTTTCGGTCGTTGAAAATCGTGTTTAGTGGCGTTGTTATGCCGCAATACCCGTAATTGGTGGAAGTTCACTTGCCAAGTCAAACACGTGCTTTCCTTAGTTGGCAGCACCTTCATTTTGTTCATTTCCATCTTCTTGCGATTGGGTTATAGGTATATGGTGCGTTTGTTTTATAAAAAAATTTAAAATTTGAAAAATAATTTTTGAAAAATGATTGGTTATATCATTTAAAAAAATTAGTCAACGGAAAATATTTTCATTATTAACAACAATTTATGCCTAATTATATTCATAGGTGATGAAAATATTTTGCATTAATTCATTTTTATAAAAAAATAAGAAATCATTTTTCAAAAAATATTTTATAAATTTTGAGATTTCCATAAAACAAATGCACCCCAAGTTACAAACAAGAATCGAGACTGACAAACTGTGAAAAAAATGAATTATTTTCAACTAAGCTTATAAAAGGTGAAAACTTAACCTTCTGACATCATATTTATGGGTGCAAAAAAAATAATGTCATATTTATGCATAGTATATCGGTCTGGGTTTCACTATATATATCCACATAAATCTCTCACAGATTATACAATTAGATCAAATTAGTAATTAAATTCAATTTCCAAAATAAGTCATTTCGCATTGTCTTCTTTTATTAATTCTTTTCATCATTTTTTCTTTACACGCATAAGGGTGCGCCTGTTTGGCTAGTTGAACATCGAACAAACCCTTGCACTATGCAAAACAACGGTTTCAATATATCAAAATTTGCATACTGTTTGGTACACATAGCACTGCTCTAGATTTTCCTTTTTAATAATCTTTTCACGTTTATGAAGGACCACCTCCATGGTGGGCTCTGTTTTTAGGGCTTGCTTAGAAGATTGCAGCAAGCTTGGCCTAGCCCTAATAAGGTAATTGTAATGATTTTTAAAGAAAACTCAACAAACCCAACAAGGATGCCGTTGATGTCAACCATTGAGGCTACGTCTGTTCATCTAGACATTTTTATCGAAAAAGATAACGTTGAATAGGATAAGGATAAAATGTGATTTGTAACATCCTATACACCATTTGATAAATGTCAAAAAAATATTAACATAGATGTATTCCGAATTTATGTTTGGTATGCATGGATAAAACTAGATTAAGCATCGGCAAAGAAAAGAAAGGGAATAGACGATAGTGTTGGCGACCTCCGCAACAAAGAGAGGGAACACATGAAGTGATCGCCATGCTCGTCATACATACTCCTCTCTCCCCGAAGCCTCTATCTCAATCTAGTCGAGCTGCCGCTCCTACCCTAGCATGGCTACGTTACTCAAACTTTGCAGGCATTGCCCTCGGCCGACGCTTGTTGACGTCGTTAGCGTCACGCGCCGATCCTATCCACCAAGGCTCAAAGCGCGTGACTTCCCTTCTTAGGTCATTTAATTGCAACGTACTAAGAGGCGTCACTAACCCATCCTAATATAGCAAATAAGCACGTGCGAAAGCGAAATCCAAATCGCCCGACCAACAACACAGAAGGAATAGTATAGGAAACACATTCACAAAAGCATGCTTCGTATATATGATTTTTAGCTCATTTTTTAAATATTTCTAAAAAAATCACAAAATTAGGATTAGGAACCTATTTCTAAACCAACAATAATTTTTTATAATTTTTCTGAATTTTCCTTAATTTCTTTTAGTCCAAATAATAGAGAAAATCAAGAAAAATCGCAAATGGAGTCCAAAAATTCCATAAAAATAGTCATTAGTCTTATTTTAAATCCAATTTCATTAACACAGAATCAATTTCATAAAATTTCAATTGGGAATGTGCTTTTCCCAAAATTGGGCAAAAACAAGCCCAAGTTGAATAAAAAATTCAATTGAGTCATTTCTAGGCTATAGTATCTTCACAAAAAATGATTCTAGAATCTTGAATTACATAATGGTTGGTCCAATTGCACAATTTATCGAAGAAATCGAAAAGCCCCAAAATTCAATTGAAAGTTAGGGATTTTTAGCCCAAATTGAGGATCATGATTAATTTGAAATTGTCGAACCTTGAAACCATTATTTCTAGGGTTAATCAGTTATGGGTAATCCAATTTTGACATCAAGTTTGCTCAATCAGGTCATTTAGGTACTGGATTGAGTAGAACCTTAGTGACTTGGATTTTAAAATTTGGAAATTTTTTGTTTAATTATAACAAAAATTAGGGAAAATCTCATGTTTTGATGCAAAATGTGTCAAGGAATTCAATTTTGAGGTTAAATCTGAAAAATTGGGTCAAAATCGGGCTTCATTTGCAACTTTAGACCAACCTAGGTCGACCGGGTCAACCCAACCCGACTCAAGTTGGTCTCCTTTCTTACCTGATTCACCCAGAACACTCTAAACCCAGAAAAATATCTCCGACCCCACAACTTCACCGACCTTAATCTCATCACAAACACATGCGAAATACTAATTTAACGGCCGAAGAATCTCCAGCTGTCATCGATTATTCATTATAACCGATTCGGAGGTTGGTGGTAACGAGAGTTTGGCAGGAAACCGAGCTAGAAAAGGGGGAGAAAGTCATTATCTGTGCAAGGGGACTGTTCGACAAATTGCCAGACAGAGAGAGAGAGAGAGAGAGAACTAGAGAGAAGAGGAGAGAGATTGAGTAAGAGAGTGAGTTTAGACTCCCTGAGATCAAGCGATCGGCATTTTTCCGATCCGAAAAGCGTTGGTGAATCGATCCCAATCGTGAATCTCCTCACCGGAGAACCTGCAACGAGGTTGACTGTTAAAGCCTGAAACCGAGACTCATCTATACGATCCAAGAGCTTCTCGATGAAACAGAGCCAATCAACTTGAAGATCAAGTGTTAAGGAATCCTCTTATGGTCGATGTTCGGTTCGGAAATTCAAAATCAAGCTCAAACAAGGAAGGTAAAGTTTGTTCACAATCACGTTTTGACAAAAATCCAAAATATGTATTTAAGCTCAATCATGTTTGATCATGCAACTTTCTTCGTGATTTTGAGTTTATTGATGTCTAAAACGTGTTTCTGATCATGTTACATTATTTGATTGCATTTTTGATTGAAAAATCGTGCATAAACCATCTCGATCACCATGGTCGAACCTCGCAAAAGCTTCTTAGGCCTCATTGGAGCGTTTCTGTGACCAATCATCGCTCAAGTTAGTGATTTCTGACTATGATTCATGCTATGATGATTGTTCTGAGTGATAGAAATGGCTAGGGCCCTAAATTTATAATCTAAATATTAGAATTAGTTGTTAGAACCGTTTCAAGTTAGGTGTTTTAGATCAGTTTTTTAGCCAGTTGGCGATGGTCTAACGATGAATTGAGGAAGCTAAATAGTTAGAGGATGATATGAACTCAACATTATGCCAATTGGAATGGTTAAAATCCCATCGGAAGGTCATCGGAGGTGACCTTGAACCGATGGCCTCGAGAACATTTGAACCTGAATCATGCAAATCACCTATTTGAGGAAATGTCACAATGAAAAGAAAGAAAAACAGCACCATTTTGATACTATGCCCGCCGGAGCATTGACTAGCGCTAGTGACAACCAATCCGGTTTGGTTCAACCCCCGGCAGGAAATTTTTAAATAAATAAAAATAAATAATTAAATTTTAAAAAATTCATAAAAAAAATCTGAAAGAATTCTAAAAAAATAGAAAATTCATAAAAAAAAATTTCGAAAAATTTGAAAAAATTCATAACAAAGAAAATCCAGAAAATTTCTAAAAAAATTATAAAATCATAAAAATTTAAAGAAAATTGATAAAAATTTGAAAATTCTAGAAAATCCATAAAAAAATCTTAAAATTTTGGAAATTCTAGAAAAACAAAAAGTAAAAAAATAACTCTAGGAAAATAGGTTTTCAAAAAAATCAAAAAAATCAAAAATTTCAAAAATTCACAGAATAACCCAAAAACATTGTGGCCAACCTTTACAAGTAAAATTAGAATTTTTAGAGGTGCCTAATAGGCATTTATTTTTAGAAAATCTTTAGTTTAGGGGTTTTTACCACTAAAAAGCCTTAAACCCTAAAACAGCACATATTCTAGAATGAATAAACCTTTAGAGTTTTACTAGGATTTGGGTGTTTTGAATTGATTTCCTTTTTAGAGACCCAAATTAGAATTGTTTTGTTTGATTGCCATTGATTATGCTACTTATATTGATTGATTGATTTCCCACAATTAGAACGATTATAATTAATGGATAGACCTCGGAAACTCGGGTGGCACATTAGACACATCATATTATTTTAGATGTTGAAAGGGCATTAAGGATCTCTATTCGGGATCATTAGAGTAATCAAGTCCCCGTATTCAGAATCTCTGGTTCGTAGAATCGTGGTATTTCTCCCGTACCCCGATTAGGTTTCTAGTCAACTTACCAATAATGACTAGTGGCGACTTCAAATAAAAAAAAAAACCTAGATTGAATAGAATGATAAATAAACCATAGCCCGCTGTCATGTGAGATATGATCTAGGAGAGGCCCTCGTTTGTCTAGTGATAAGATGTTTGGGGGACATTTGAGCGAAAATACCCGTATCGGACCTTAGTAGCTCATTTGAGGATAGTTTCTCTATTCGTGACAAATGGAAGTTCCTCCTTAACGTGTCAAAAGCACGGCACAACAACGATTCACATCAGAAGTAAGGATAATTACACGCCCACTACACAGGCCCTTTTCCAATTACATCACAAAAAGGAGAAGGGAGTCAGGGTCTACTTAGCTCTTTTATCTACGAAGGCTACCTAAAAAATAACATGGCTTCCTCCACGTTTGAGCATGTTATGGCTCGGGTTTGGCGTTGTAGTTCGAATCTGACTCCAGATCACTGACGACACCATCGAGGACGTTTGACACCATAGGGTCCCACGGGATTGCGTCCGACGCACCCAGGGGTTCATCAAAGCCCCAAAGAAGTCCCCAACGCTCTCCTTCGAACCAAACATACCATGCTTTAAAACAATGAGGAACCAAGTTGGTAAGCCTCTCGTCGACCTAAATGGTCACCGTGCACTCCGCGTACGTCATATCCGTATTCGGTGCTACATACTCAATCACCTCTACGTCTTGGTTTACCAGGATACCAAAACGTACAATCTGAGTATCCATACTAGGGGCTTGAAAAGGGGTAAGCAACAATATATGAGTAAAACTCAATAAGTAGAACCTCTAAATCTCGAATAAGATAATACCTCACCTCGGAAATACGAACGGTAGCATCAACCTCTTGGCATGCCAAAATGCAATCAAATAGTCACACGTGAATACTTACCTCCTATCGGCACATACAATTTCCACAAACAATCACACTCGAAGCCTTGCTTCCAATTAGCATGCGACAATTGTACATAGTAATCAAGAACACTTCATCTCACATATTCAAGCACAATGCAACTACACGTGTTTCGATTATTACGACCGCTCAAGGTCACAACTGACACTTGTGTCGGTGGTCATCTGGCATAACTGGGCATCGTCCTGCCCCAATCGGGTACGGCAACGTCTTGACCTTACTTGAAGACGGCATTCGCTTAAGAGCATCATTCCGAACTCTATCGCAAACGGCAACCGAAATCCATCGGGCATCATCTCCCACAATCATACGGGTACAAAACCATTTATAAGATCACGCAAACACATCAAGCACTCAAGCCAATTATTGTCTTTTGCTTAGACCAATGCAAGAGTGTTTCATGCTCACATGATTAGAACATTTAAAATCCCACACACATAAAAATGCACTAAAATCTGAAGCATTTCATAAGCAAACCATACAAAATTAATACATAGGCTTCTTCTTCCTAGAACAAGAAAAACAAAGCAAGACAAGCATTAGCATCACCTAATGATGATTCCAACTAACCTTCCATACCTACATAATCTATCCATAACGATTCCTAGCCAAGGATAGCCACACACATGATGGAACAAGCTCAACTAAGACTAAACCTAAGTCCGACATGTGTAGATTAACATCTTATCCATGGATTAGAAGAACTACTTATGAAACCGGTTAGACTACGGATGAAGATGGACGAACGGTGATGGTGTTGAGCGGACGACACAGTGGCGGCAACAAATAGACAGCGCGGCAACGGCGACGAACGAATGATGTGGCAGCGGTGAGGCGACGATGAGGTGGCGGTGAGGTGACAAGCGGTAGCACGACCAGAACGGCGGCATGGTGACGGTGAACGGTTGAATGATGCAACGACGGCAAGAGGCTCACTGGATGATGCAACGATAAGGACAGCATGACGCAGTGGTGAACTACAGTGACGAAATGGCTCAGCGATAGATGGTTGCATGGCATGAACAACACGGCGAGGGGTGCGACACAACTGCGAGCAGTGCGGCGGCAAGGAGAGGGCATGAAAGCGAGAGAGAGAGGGAGAGAAAGAGAGAAATGAGAGTGAATGAGAGAGTGGAATGAGAGAAATGAAAAGGGTTTCCCCTTAAGTAATCTTGCAAGAAGACTCCAATAATGCAAGTGCATTAATGACCCAACCACTAAGCCTAGCCTAGCTCCTTAATTTGCTCCCAACCAAGCAACTTCATGGACAAGAAACCATCTTGGAAGTCTTTTTCAACAAGCCTCTCCTTTAGACAATCATGGCTAACAAAGTAGGCTCAAGTACTTAGTTAGGAACTAACTAGGGGAACCAAACTAGAAACCAACCAAGTCGATCTCTTCCCTCTTTCCCAAAGTGGCACCCAAACCATTCAAAACAAGACCCAATTTGGTCTTTTCCAAAACAAAGCTTCTAGAAGTTGCATTAGAAGCTAAATTATAGGTTAATAAACATAGAACACTAATCATGCACAAAGCAAATTAATGTGCAATCTTCTAAAAATCATCAAAGGGTCAAATGTGGGCTAGAATGGGCTTTACCCTCTTAATTGGGGCTTGCTCTAGGCCGAATAAGTCCAATGGGCTCGACTTGGGCACGGGCCTTCGTTGGGCGTCCAGTGCTTGGCTCGTGTCCACTTGATCAAAGATTAACGTCCAAAGATGCGTAATTAAGCGACCTCAAATTTAGGATGTCACAGTCAGCCTTGTTCTTGGGCCCTTATGTCCACAAAGCCTGAGGGGAGAATTTGCGTGACCATTAGGATTGGCTAGAACCATAAAGGCCACGACCGAGTGCCGAGGTTGAGACCCAGCCTCAGGCAACCTCGGCAACCTTGGATCAGAGGTCACGAGATCAGAGGTCTTGAGTGTCATACTACGATTCGGCGAGTTTAGATAAAGAGGGAGCGTAAGCCAGATGGGAATGATTGGAATGAGATGGGAATGGGCGACAAAGGTGTGTCGGCTCGTGTGAGGCCCACGACGATGGCTGGGAGGCACTCCGACGTCGAACGACGGTGGAGTTCACGCTCTGTTCTCAGTTGCGCAAAGTGAACTATTGCGACCACCGTCATTCTGATATTGCTCAAGATTACGACCACCACTGATGGGCGCCTTTCAAGGCCACCACCACCTCACTCTTCTCTCTCCTTAAATCTTTTCCCCTATGTCTTCGATGGTTTGGCTCACTTTTCTTCCCTTTTTTTAAAAAAATTTTTAACCATATAGCATAAATCCCATCTAGGAGGAAATCCTACCAAGGTGTATCGCACATCCTAAATTGATTTTTTTTTTTTTTATGTATTGCCCCAAACGCTTGATAGTATAAAAAGTTAACCTATATTGACTTATATCTGATCCATCAAAAACAGCTTGAAGAAGGCCATCAGGCAAATTCCCCTCCTTTATGTTAGTTTCAAGAACTTTTCTCATAAGTTGTATTGCCGACATGATGTAATGAATCAATTAGAATTGGCGCATGATATAAATCCCTACTTGTGTCTCTGAGTTTCAAGAAATCCCCCATTTATCGACTTGCTTCTCAATGTATCATTGCCGCGTGATGTAGTTAGCACACACAATACCTTCTAAAGTAGAGTTGCCATGCGACGCCTCCCTCACTAACGAACTCGGAAACAATTAACAATACCCCTTTCCTAGGACCAGGCAAACTCTTCTGGTGCAAATCCACAGGACAAGAATCATAATCTTGCAACATCGGCTTTCTAAGCCGTGGTCCAAGATTGGTGTGGCTCTAGTTTGCGTCTAGCTTAGTTATCCTAGACTTGAACTCGACAAACTTGTTTAAATTCGAGCACGACTCTCGACCAAAGTTGAGTTCTTAAATGGGAGATCAGAACTTCACTTAAATAACTACGTTTACGTGGGATCTGAAACGTTACTGAAATTGGTTTGGATTCCCTCGCTGCATATTCACAATAAAACTGTTTTTCAAATCAAATGATAAAGTCACATCGACCTCATAATACAACCATTTTAGCTATTTATGACTATAGTTTATTTGGGTTTCGAGATACCCACCATTATAATGCTAAAATATTATAAGATGTTTTAAAGAAGACTTACACTTGATTATAGTATAACCTTGATCGAACGGTTTGGCATGCTATACACCACGTGGATTATAACTAGAATGCAAATTTCTCTTCCTTCAATCATCACCTTGATGGGAGTAACTGCTGCAGAGAATCTTGTTCTTCTTGTCCACGATAGATTCCTTTGAGGTTGCATAGTAATTGCTGTTCATATTCTTGTACTTCGCTCCACATTTGACCCAGCTAATGTCCAAGGGTAAGTCATGTACTCTCTCCTCTTGTCTACATGGACTCGATTGAGGTTGATATTTCTAAGGTTTTCCCACATCGGACCCAGCAGTCACACAAGAGAGTTACAAATTGTTGCGGCTCCGATCCAGGTCTGATGTGTGAGGGGGAAATTGTTGAGGTTGTCCCATATCGGTTTTAGAAGAGGCTGGCGGTCGGTTTGTAAGTGAGGGAAAATCTCATCGTTTGAATTAGTTTCACCCTTTGAGTTAGCTTATGGGGTGAAAAAGGTCCAAGACCACCTAATAAATTTAACTATACTCGAAGTCGAGCCTCTGTATCTTTTTTTGTCTAAATCATATCTATTCATCGTCTTCAGATGTGCAGTCATTTGGCAACTTAATTGAAAGCTTGCACTGATCATGTATAGTGCGATTTAAAGGGGAAAAGAAGAACAGCTAAAACTTTGAGGGTTTCTTGATTTGATATTTAGGCTGGACGAGAAAAAAATGATCATTTGTCACCAAAATTCTTAATTCTGTCGAATCCTAGCTAGAAGGAAAGGACGGTGCATTTTAGGAATACCAGTCCATCAACTTCCATGGTGCCGAATTGTTTGGCAGATGGGGGTAAACTCATGAAGATACCTCTCTTGGTTATAAAAAGTATGGGTGATCGGTTTTAGAATGAATAAATTTCAGACTTGAAACCTGAAACCTACCTTGTTATAACCGATTCCCAATTTTGATAACGTAAAACCTATCCTATTTTCCCTTGAACTTGTTTTGAAACCTGTCTTGTTTTTCCAATCCAAAATCTTTGATCATTGACGTGCTATCTTGTATCCCATGAGAACCACGTCGGGCTTCAAATACTAATAAAAATTGCCGCGTCGGTTTCCGACCAATCGATCGGAGTTGGAACTTAAAGATCATTTTCAAAATTTTGGCACTAAAGTGATCCAAATGAAAGTTTTGGCACCAAAGTGGCCTCCAGAACCTGTTTTGGCACCAATGCTGTTCTTACCCCGAGAAAAGAGATTCTATTGAGGGTTTCTTGATTTGATATGGCTGGACGAGTCATGTCACCAACTTCTTCTGTCGAATCCTAGCTAGAAGGAAAGGACGGTGCATTTTAGGAATACCGAGTCCATCAACTTCCATGGTGCCGAATTGTTTGGCAGATGGGGGTAAACTCATGAAGATACCTCTCTTGGTTATAAAAAGTATGGGTGATCGGTTTTAGAATGAATAAATTTCAGACTTGAAACCTGAAACCTATCTTGTTATAACCGATTTCCAGTTTTGATAACGTAAAACCTATCCTATTTTCCCTTGAACTTGTTTTGAAACCTGTCTTGTTTTTCCGATCCAGTTCTAAGGCTACCCAAGAACCTATTTTTCTTTTGTTCTTTTTTTTTATTTCATTTTTTTCAATAAAATAATATGAGCAACAATGAAACGATTCAAAGTAAAAGATAAATAATAAAAATTACTATCTGCCAAAAACAACAATCCCTAATATGAGCAATAGTAATTACTATTCACCAAAAGAAACAATTAAAAATATAGTAATAATATGATCTAGGGTTATTTTTAACACAAGCTAAAAACCGGTTCCAAAACTGACTGGATCGATTCGGGTCCCGGATGGATCTTCACTTGGAACCGAGAAACGGACCGATTCCATCCGGTTCCAAAAAAATGGAACCGGTTCCCAAACTGATCCAAACAAAAATCGATTTCCGGACCTATTTTTCGGGGTGGTCCAATCCTATTTTCGGGTAAATCCGGTCTAGTTGCACCACCCTAATATAGAGGAAATGAGAAAGAGGGAAAAAGTTTCAATAAATGATTAGCTAACTGAAAACAAAATGTTATTAATTTGCGTTTGTTTCACTAAAAACTTCATCATATAAAAGAATATTTTTCATGAAAATCATTTTCTTGAAAATAATTAAATTTCATTTATTTGGTGATTTAGAAAAAGCAAGCAAGAAGGAAATCGCTTTCCCTCAATTTAAGCTTCTTATTTCACATTTTCTATAAATCAATTACTATTCGGCCATCCAAACACCGAAAATTTGAAAAATAATTTTTCGAAAACAGTTTTGCTGTAGACCAGCGGACCCTAAGTAATCCTAGAAATTGAGAGAGTCCAAAATTTGCCAGTGGCGTTGATCTAGGAAATAAATCATTTTCACTAATTCCCCCCCTACACCCCTCTCTCACTCTCTCTCGAAAGACAGATCCTTCCAAAGGAATAACTTGCAAATTATTTGCTTCTCAAATCGTTCTGTACCGAACATAGCGAGGTAACTGGTGGGAGCATATTCATGTGCCTCTCTTTCACGCTCACGAGATACACTACCCCTCTTTTTCCTTGAGAAGAGGACGAAACAAGTTGGAAGAATATAGTAATCAAGGGGAATCCCCCCGTTCGTTGGGCCATCAAAACTTTGGGAACAATCATCGAAAGTTGATATTGCCCACACTACAATATGCACATTTAAAGAAACATAAAGTTGGTTGAGCTTCTCCTTTGTGAACTGCCCATGTGTTCGAGGGGGCCACACGAAATAGTTTCTTTGTATATATATATACTAAACGGACTTTACAAAGGAGACTTTCTCCTAATATCTTAATGGCGTGTACACCTTGCAATTTCAATCACACAGCAAATCGTGGCATTATTGAGGGAGGGGGGGAATTTGTTGTCAATTGGGGACCCCCCAAGAAAACTCAAAAAGGCAGGACTTATTACATGCCCTTTTGCTCTTTGGACACAAGATGGTCATCACCTCCTTCAAAAGAAAAAAATAAAAACAAAGGAATCTCTCTCTCTCTCTCTCTCTCTCTCTCTCTCTCTCTCTCTCTCTCTCTCTCTCTCTCTCTCTCTCTCTCTCTCTCTATTCTTTAGCTTGTGTGAGCTAAGTTAGGCTCGTATGGCATAGAGTCTGGCTTTTGGAGCTGAAAATGCCTAAACTTTGGTTAGGACCCAAATGGTGCTCTATGAGGGATGCCCTTTCTTCTCCTTGCGCTTGAAGGAACGAGTGGAAGAGACTTTGGTGGGTTCTTGTCTCTTCTTGAGCTCTCATGCAATTCTTCTCTCTCCCTCATCGAGACCCTCCTCGAGCTTTTGCCTTCTCTAATCTTCCCAGTTGTCTTCTCATCATTCTTGGCCTCCCTGGTGAAGCTTCTTGGATCATCCCCATTTCCCTTCATTCCTGCAATCTGAGGTGTCCCAAGAAAACAAATACTAATGAATGGAAAAAGAAGAAGCATTAGGGCAGGTAATAAAAGTATAAATTAATGATGGAAGTGATGCCATGGATCTATGACTGATTGATTGGAGGGAAAAAAAAAGTTCACAGATTCCCTTGTGTTGCATGAGATGATGATATTGTAATGAAAGATAAAGAATGGTGGTGGTGGGTTAGGTGATGGTGATGGATTGTGAGGGTGGGGGTCATGATGATGGAATAAGATAACCACCATATGATGGGGTTTGGGAAGGATGTTGACAACATTATCAACTGTGAGAGGAAAGCAAAGAATCAAAAGGGAAACTACACGAGGAGATGCTAATTTGAATTAGTCAATAGAATCGAAATGTTCATTTGATTTTACCTTACAACCCAATGAACAGAACCTGAAAGGATCCAAGAGGCTCCTTCTGCAGACCTCACACGCATGAGCTATTCTGTTCCCAGATTTTGGCTGAGGTCTCTCGTTCAGGAAAATCACTCTCGCACTGTTGATCACATATGTCTGGACTCCGCTTATGTCCAGCACCTTCTGAATCTCCGAAGCCCTCACCACGTCATGATATGAAGATCTCCTTATCTACAAAATCCCCCCCCAAAAAAAAAAAACACAGAAGAAAATGAATAATGCAAGCAACAGAAACCCAATGAAAAGAGTAAATTGCAAACCCATAGAACAAGCTGTGTGGCAGGCCTTTCAGCATAAATGTATGGTTTTTTGAGGTTTCGAAATGGCACTAAAATGGCAGAACCTGAAGGACTTGATGGTCCTTGTGGCGCGACGAGTGGCAATAGAAGCAGATCGCGTCGCCGCCACTACAGTCCAAGCAGTACATGTTGCACTCGCTCCTTGCCGCGTCCCTGTGCGTTGAGCAGGCGGTGAAGAATGTGGTGCTCAGCAATGGCTCCACCCATTGCGGCACCGACATCTGACAAAGCCGAGGCCGATCTCTCTAGCCGAAATTCCAAGGAAAACCTATGTTGGTACGAGGGTTTCTGAGAGAGAGAGAGATTGCTGTGATAATCCTCTAGCTAGCCCCACAAGAGCAACATTGCCAATTCAGAAGAGATGATCACCATCTTCATAGCCGAAACTCATCAAAGAGAGAGAGAGAGATGAAGAATTGCAAATGGAGAGAGAGAGAGAGGGATGAATAGACCACCTTCAGAGCTTAATACAAGAATTATTTTGATGCATACAAGAGACAAGAGGGCTCATAAAGCAAATGGGGGCAACACCGCCGAATCCGACGGCTCAGATGGGGCGGGGTGGCTGGGATCGATCCACAGCCGTTGGATAGGGGGCGCGAGAGAGAGAGAGAGAGAGAGAGAGAGAGAGAGATTGGGTTTAGGTGGGTTTGGCACTTGCGCTGCTTTGGGGGCTTTCTTTTGCGTCCCTGACGTAGGGAAAGGGTCAGCCCCAGGCCTACGTAATGTCATAGGCAAAGGCTTGGCTTTTTCCATGGAGTTGAGCCTTTCCCCGCCTAGATTAGTGCCACGTGTAGCTATCCGACGTGGAACAATCTCGGCCGTCTACCTTGCGATTGACATTTTGAAGACCCCATGATTCCTCTGATTTCATCTCGACGCGCGCGTTGACGCTATCGGCTTGGATGTGAAGGAAAAAAAAAATATATATATATATATATATATATGAGGTTTCCCACTTGGGCCTTCGTTTATGCCATTACCAATCGAGCTATGTTTTTTTTTTTCTTATACTTTCATAAGAGCAATTATATACAAAATGAAGTAAAAAATATATATATATATATATATATATACACACACTAAAAGTCCTAAAATTTATTATGAAAATACAATTGAATCTTAAACCTTGCAAAAAGTGCAATCATATCCTAAAACTTGTCAAATTTGTGCAATCGAGTCATTCCATTAATTTCATCCAATTTAACTAACACAAAATATTGACTTGACTTTTTTTAATATTTTTTCTCTCCTACATAACAATGATGTGGCTAAAACACGAAACATAAGATTAAAACGTTATCATTTCGGTCCAAATCTATTTTTAAATTAATTTTTTTTAATTACTTTTTTTTAAAAAAGGGGTTAGCAAGGGAGGAGGTGTTGGACTAGGCAATGAGGGCCACTTCCGCACCATCGTCGATCCTTCCCAGCAATGGCGGGGTAGCGATGGCCACCCTTCCCTGGTCCAACACGGCCCCACCATTGCTAGGAAGGGTCGACGATGGTGGGGAAATGGTTGGCACGGTTCGCCGGTCCTTCGCCTGGCAATCATTCCCCCCAACCGTGGTGGCGCAGCCGCAACGTTGGCGAGGGCTATCGCCTGGTCCCACCCTCCTCCCCCCCCCCCCCCCTCCCCTCTCTAATTTTAGCTTATTTTATTAATGTAGTTTTGCATTAAAAAATATATTTAAACCAAAATGATATCATTATAGACACGTCATTTTCACGTATGAGAGAGAAAATATTTAAAAAAAATCACATCAATATTTTTCGTTAGCCAAATTGAACGAAGTTAACGGCAGGATCCAATTGCATTAATTTGATAAGTTTTTGAATTTGATTTCACTTTTTACAAGTTTTAAGACTCAATTGCATTTTCATAAACAAGTTTTACGATTTTTAATGAACATATCTCAAAGTAAAAAGTACAAGTAACACGCAATGGATTTTATTTCAATGATACACGCGATGGAGGGACGTCATTTAGTTAGGAGGTACTGAATTGATTGCATATGTATTAGGTGACCGATTTTTCTTGAAGTGTATTGAGTTATCGCCTTAACCTTTTTGCAAACGTGTATAATGGAATTCAAAAGCCACTCTTATTTTTTACAATATTGTTCTTCCAATATATTTATTTTTGTGCTTGCCAAAGTTTGGATCGGTCATCCGCACCTTTGATTTTGATTCCCTCGAAAAAGCAGCAATGTTGAATCACTAAAATCGGTTTACAAAATTCCTTTATTAAGGGCCTAATTCCCTAAAAAATTCTCAACTTTGGATTAAGTCTCAAATCTGCCTTGAACTTTTTTTTGTCTTACAAAAAACTCTAATCTTTAAGTCCAGTCCCAAATATGTCCCGAATTTTATTTTGTGTAAAAAAATCACTAAAATTCAATTTATTTTCAAAAATATACCCCGATAATCCAGGCCTAACTTGACGTGACAGTTCCGAGTCTATAATAAATCAACATCAACAAAGTAATTGGATTCTTTTTTTGACAAAGAAAATTTCTGAGCAAATTTGGACTGAACATAAAATTTGGATTTTTTTTTAAATTAAAAAATTTTTGGGGCGGATTTGTTATTGTCTCTAACTTTTATATCCTAGAATAGTTTTATTTTAAAGAATTTCAATAATTTTTATTTTTGGTTTGATTTGTTATTGAAGTAGAAATACGATGTCGGTCTGTACTTATCGCCCCATTACTTTGCTTATGTGGATTAGTTATAATGTGAACATGCCACGTCAAATTAGGCTGAATCACAGGGGTATATTTTTTTTAAATAAATTGGAATTTGTTAATTTTTTTTACATAAAATAAAATTCGGGGCAAATTTGAGATTGAACGTTAAGTTTGAGATTTTTTCTGAGACAAAAAAAATTCAGGACAGATTTAGAACTAAACCTAAAGTTTTGAGTTTTTTCTAAGATAAAAAAAGTTTTTTGTAGATTTGAGACTTGACCTAAAGTTTAGGGTTTTTTTAAGGAATTCACCCCTTTATTAAGGGTCCGTTCGCATAGCGAAAAATGAGTAATTTGAAAAATATTTTTCAATCAATAATTGTTTATATCATTTAGAAAAATAAATATGGAAAATTTTTTCATCACTCACTAAAATAGTTAAGTATAGATTGTTACCGATGATGAAAATAATTTCCGTTGACTAATTTTTTTAAACGATATAAATAATTATTTTAATCACTCATTTTTCGCGAAACGAACACACCCAATGATGCATCAATCATAGATGGCCCTTTAAATAAGTGGACATGAATCAATTGTAATTTGACGTAGCACTTAATAAATCGACATTATTATAGTACGGTCTAACATTGTCCTTAAAGAATAGTGAGGATACTTAACGTGTTGCCACTAGGAAAGGAAAGGAGAAGGGTATGGAAATCATGCTCTTTTTCTCTTTAATAGATGTATGAATAAAGAGCTTTACATCATATTAGACGGCTTATTTTCATGCATTTCTGGTATTTGCCATTCAGAAAATGTCGTGCAATCGACTATTTGGCCTTTACAAGGTTCATTGGGTTTTATTTAAGCTACCAAAGGAGCAGACAGTTCATCACTTATATAGACGGAGCTAGGAATTGAGGGTCATTTTTTTTCCATAGCTAGGATTTGACCAAGTTATTTAAAGGGAAAATGTTCCAAAAATTAATAAATCTATTAATTGCTAATTCAGCCCTAGAATTTTCAATTTGAGCAATGTAATCTTGAACTGTTTGATGATTTTTTCAATATAAACCATCCGATCAATTAAGGTCAGAAAATACTAACATGTCGGTTAATAAGCGCCGACCCTTCTACATCGCACATTTGGTGATATGACATGTTCAACTTCACTCAATACAACGTCGTTTTGAGATATTTTATAAAGTTTTCTCTTTTCTTTGTTTCTTTTTTTTTTCCCCTTTTCCTCATTGCTTGTCTTTCCGGAAAGAGCTCGTGGGATCTAGGGGTGTGTAATTGGACCGAGTTTACCCAGAAACTAGACTGACCCACCCAAAACCTAGGTCTAGGAACAGGTTTCCGTTTGAACCGGTTTAGGAATCAGTTCCATTTTTTTGGGAACCGGTTAGAACTGATCCGATTTCTAGTTCCAAGTGAAAATCCACCCTGACCGCTTTTAGAACCCGTTTTGTGTGAAGGTCCACTTGCAATTTTATAGAGCCAGAATTCAAAGCATTATATTAGGAATAATGATTGAAGTGATCATTAGTTGCGGATAGTCTAACTCAATGGCTTGTAAGCATTATATAGAGTAATTTCCTTTTTCTTAAAATTTTTGTTTTGTAGCGAATAAACTACACATCCAACTAAAATCTATGTTGTTTTATCACGTCCATTAAATTATTGCGATTAAGATAATATATTTTTGTATGAATACTTAAGATTGTTTGCACAATCAAACTTATAACCTTTGATTTGAGTCATAAGTTTTCCTGTTTGCTACCTGGAAAAAATGAAACCAAAAAAAGGAACCAAAAAAAAAAACAAATTATTGGGTAGACCCTAGAACTTGACTGAAAAATACAAGATAGGTTCCAAAATAGGGTCCGAGACAAACATGATAGGTTTTAGGTTTCAAAAAACTAGGAACCAGTTATCAAAGTCGGTTTCAAGTTCTGGATCTAGAACCGACCTACCTTAATGGTATCGCCAGGGCCTCGACGGTAGCTGACGAGGGTCACAACCCTAGCCTGTGCTCAATAAGTGTGCACTAGGTTATAACCGTACAAACCAACATCATTGGTATCTGATTTCGAGGGCTTCTTGTTCCCTCCCTTGATTATCTTCTTTAACATCTCCCTTCATCGTAAACCCTAAGCACTAGATTGCGAGATGTATTCGCATGTCTTCTCCTTCGATCGGAACGCCTCGTGAATGCAAGAGGAAGGAGGGGTGATGCAAGAGAGATTTGAAGGAATTACGATGGCAATTGATTGGAATGTCGAGTCAACTGAGTCCCGATCGCCGAGTTGGCTAGAGATCAAAAGGTTGGGACCATTGATCGATGATGACTTGATGAGGGAGAGAGAGAAAAAGGGAAAGGGAAAGGGACGATGAAAAGAAAAGAAAAGAAAATCAAGATATTTATATAATTTCTCAAAACCACATGTTTTGAGTAGAGTTAGACACATCAAATTGCCGATCATACCACGTAGGACATTAGCGCTGATTGGACCATCACAGGTGATTTCTTACTTTTTTGCTGAATAGGCAATATTGGTACATTAGCCAAATTGAAAAGTTTATGGCTAAATTGATGGTCATACAATAGGTTTAAGACTTTTTTTTACAAATTTCCCATTATGTAGCTAATGTTGACTTTCTCCTAATTTAAAAAATATTTTTCCAAGTTTTAAAATCTAACTAAACAATATAGATTCGATATGTCTAAAGGCGTTGTGTATAAACGTCAATAAAAATTTCTTGCAAGAGAAAATTGAAAAGAAAACAGATAATGGAATAGAATTGCTGATATAGGTATGAAGTCAGGTTTATGGGCATATAATGCTAAATCATTTCTTGACTAAGACGCGACAAATGTAACTTGAATTTATTACTTTTTTGCATCTTTCAGTAGAATAAACATAATTTGTTGCAATTACTTTTAATTTTTACATATATTTTAGGGATAGTGCATTAGAATTATGGAAATTTATTGAGTCCTGTAACTTCAAAAAGTACAATTAAATCCTAAAACTTATTAAATTAGTACAATTAAATCTTTTTGTGAAGTCTGTCAAATTTCACTAGCGGAAAATACCGATGTGGCTTTTTTTTTAATTATTTTCTCTCTTATGTGATGTTAACGTTAACTAAAGTACTAAAACAACGTTGTTTTGATCAAATCTCAATTTTTTCAACTAAATTTTAGTTAAATTGAATTAAAACACTAAAAGTTTTAAAAAAACAAATATAGGCAAGAGGACCCTCTCGCCGGTGGCCCCCATCACCCCTTCCTTAGACTTGGGTGAGGGCTGGCGACCCTCACTGAGGCGTCGGCGACTTTTTTTTTATTATTTATAACTTTGAGCCTTTTTTATTGTTTTAGTTTGCCTTTTGTTTTTGGGAAAAACTTTTGGATATTTTTTAACTAATTTAATAAGATTTCTTGTAAAAATCAGGATTCGAATTAAAATGACATCATTTTAGAGTTTTAGTTAACATTATTGCCACGTGGGATGCTATATAGAAGAGAGAAAATAATAATAATAAACCATATCAGTAATTTCATTGGTCAAATTGTTTTTTTTTTTGGCTGTTAACAGAATGATTTAATTGTATTGATTTGATAATTTTTAGAATTCAATCACACTTTGACAATAAGTTTTAGGACTTATACTATACTTATCCCTATATTTTGTTTAGTGTCTACAATGATTGCTCTCACTGATACTATTTCAATCTCTAGAGTTTACAAGACGATAAGAAGGCTTTCCACTCAATACTTATATTCAGAGACGCTCACTAGAACTTCATGCGTCTATCACTGTGTCCCGTCAAATAAGAGTTTTAGCCTAATTAATCTAGAAGCAATCGCAATAATACATTTATGTAAAATTGACTTCTGAACGTTTAATGTGGCTTCATTAATGCAAGCAAAAATTAGCCCAAAATAGTTAGATTAATCAACCCAACCAAATGTTAAACCAATAATCTTATCTTATATATATCATATTTAATATGATAGGGTTTTGTGCAAAATATGGGTGGGTCAAACTAAATTTCTTCAATAATAAACTTCTTAAATTAATAATATTAGAAGTAACAATTAAATATAGATGACTTTTGAATTCTAATATAAAAAAAGAGAAAAATTCAAAAATAACAAAAAAAATAACAATAATTTTTTTCCGGACTCAGGTGATCGTTTACCAAAAACACAGGTCATATGGCCATGGCTTATCTCATTAAATGATACAAGTCTTGGTTAAGAATCTATCAAATGCCTTTGTTGTCAATCCTTTGCTTCAACAGCATCTAGGGTTCTTCGAACAAAAAGAAATAGATTTCGAAAGTTAAAAAATAGTAATTGGGAACTCTTTGGACTTAGTTTGAAGTTCTATTGAATCATCTCCTGGTCCGTCTTAAGGTCACGAGCAATATTGTCACTTTCCTCTATATTACTTATTTTCTTATTAATGCAAAGCTTTCTTTTCCTTTTTTTTTTTTTTTATATTCTCTGTTTGCATGACCGGTTCCTTTTCCAGTAGTGTTCACATGCTAGCTTTAAATTCCCAAAGAGACAAAAAAACCCGAAATTGACCTCTAATCTTCCTCCGATCATGATACTTCATTTGTCCATTCTTTTTGAGTTCATCAAATTTAAGGGCCTAATCATTGGTCGTTCTCCTCAATTGATATTTGATTCCAAATAAAATCAACATCTTTCACCCCTATATAAAATTCAATTTCAGCATTCCTCTCTTCATCTATAGACCTCTTTTTGTTTTCGTAATTGTGGATCCATGTGTGTGAATATTGTTCATGGCGAATGATGCTTTCAAAGATCTCCTTCAAAGTAGGGGTGAGCACAGTCCTGGTCCAATCTAAAAATCAAATCAAAGCAGACCGAATCGACTTGTTCAGAGTGGTTCTCGCGAAAACCGATCCAATTTCCAGGTCCCAAAATTTAGAACCGGTGGATCTAATTCAGTTCCTATTTCCGCTCTAAGAACTGGACCGGCTGCCCTAAAATAAAATTTAGGGGGGCTCGAACTCTTCGTCTCATACATAAAAGCAGAACAAGTACTAGAAGCTACAAGCCTTACTTATTTTATGTGCAAGAGATGATTACGTCAAGTTATGATGAATTTGGACTTGCACCCCATTTCATGTGCGCTTTGGATAGCTGAATCACATCTCGTGGTACATAGTGGACATTTAAGAAGTTAAAACAACTATTAAAGAAGTTGAGTTGCCAAAACCCTTAACAAATTCCATTATAAATATAGGACTCTGTAGCTCTACTCACTTTTTCGTTGAGGGAGAAGATGGCGAAGGTTTGCTACCTCATTTTCTGTCACGCCCCACACTCTTTGGCACGCCACATCTCTCGCAAAGGTCGATTCATGTGCGACGTTCCAGGACGTGTTGCCGACACAACGCCCAACATAGAGATTTAAAGCACATGCGGAAGTAAATAAAATCACCCGTACAAAAATAAACACATAACCAAGGATAGCCACGGAAACCAACAACAACGATTGCAGAATAAACACTTATACTAATACTGGAAATCATATACAATATCCATATACAACCCGATCATCAAAAATAAAAAAAAATGAAAAAAAAAAAACGGGTCAAGGCCACTACTGACAAAAAGGGGTAAGTGGCTTACGGGTCAGTCTCTGCTAATGGTGGGGTGCTGATAAAAAAGGTACTGGTCCTACCAAACTGAGGCAAATGTTAACTCCTACGGTGCCCAGTCTGGGTCGGAATTAGAAGACTCTGAGGATGAAGAGCTGTCAGGCATCTCCTCCTCGGACCCTGATGAGTCCGTCTCAAGCTCGGCCTCCGCGGCCTCCTCCTCCGGGACCATATCCTTAGGCTCAGCCTCCGGTACGGGGTCCTCCTTGATCGGTTCCGGCTTATCATCGTCCAGCTCCATGTCCACCCAGTCGATCTCATTCATCTCGTACTCTATCAGTACACCGTCGGCGCTCGCACTCTCTTCAACCGAAGAGCTAGGGTCAATCACCTCGCCATCAGGGCATCGAGGGTACCGGGTGCCCAACCCGGTAAACAAGACATCAAAAGTCCGAAGAGGACCATGCTCTCCAAGGTCGTCCCTGAAACACCACGCTACGTACTCCTGGGTTTGATAATGTGACTCTCCCATGTCTATCCAAACTTGAGTATAATATCTAATATAGCACTCCCCGTTCCCTACGGGGTGTATCGTCCGCGTCCGCTCTACGTGATGCGGAATCCCAAAACGACTGGTACTGTAAGCATCTCAAGGCTGGAGGTCTGAAAAAGTGGTTTTAAACAACGATGAGAATAATCTCAGCGAGTAATTCCCTAAACCTAAATTAGGTTAACGTGCACCTCCTAACGAGTACTAAATAACACATAATTCAAGACAAAAGTTGACTCAGGCCCTCGGGCCTAAATCTAAATTTTTACTTGGCCCTGCAAGTTAGGCATTCTATATATATAATCACAACTACACCATAGAAAATTAGATCGCGGCACATACATACATATCACTCAGTCCCGACGTATGTAATGCACATGCTCATGTTCGCACTCATGTTCATGCCTTATCAATGCATTAACGCACACTTGCATACTAGCATCCAGCCATTTATCAATTTCTCTTTCAACCCGCGTTAAACGCATCAGGTCCAACACTTCGAGATCGATCTCTAGCCCGCGTAATACGCATAAGGCTCATGACACATTACCGGCGTAAAACGCCTCAGGTTGGTCATCTTCGGGTAAACCGGGTATCGTCCCGCGTAACACACCTCAGGACGGGTTCACTACCCCACGTAAAACGCATCAAGGTTTATTGTGATCACACATTCACAGGCATCAATTTTTATCTGAACCCCACGTAATACGCATCAGGGTATTTTGGGTGATCACAATACACATGTCACCGGGCACACTTGTAAATGCACATGCCGTGCCAATGCTCGTGACACACACCAATTACTATAACGATCACACTTGTGCACTCACACATTTCACAATGAGCATTTAATATCACCACACCACTTGTTCGATTTACCACGTAATATGCTCGTTCCACATTTCACTATGCCCAACCAACATACTACACAACCGTGAGGACAAATCAAGTATTCTAACAGGATACGAAATTCAAACTTTAAGTCACACAATTAGCTTAACCTAAATCCACGCAATCGAGGCCTGCCAAGCTACTTTGTTCTTAGTCACACTAGGCATGTCACGATCACCGAACCACTTCCCAATCAAGGACAATTCAACCATTAACTTAGTGCATCCAACATTTCCGCCAAGTACACTATTGAACCTCCAATCAATCGCGCCTCGCCCAATTCAATCCCAGCGTGTACAGCCCCCACACGGGCCTCTCTAGGCCGATAAATCTCCTCGAAATAGTCTATTTAGTTCCTCAAACAGCATCCAAAACCCGCACCATGAAAACAATACTAGGCGCGTGCTAACTTCCACGATTTAAGCCCGAACTTGACCGAACTCTAGCCATTCCGATCCGACAAATTCCAGCCAATCCACAACGCATTCACAGCCGCTAAATTTCCTCAAAATAGTCACACTAAACCACCAAATCAACCACAACATCCGCCCCTAATGTGCTCCATCATATAACACCTAATTTACCCTAATCAACCCCTAAAACCCATCTAAAAATGCAATTTAGCCTAATTAGGGTTTAGGGTCAAACTCACCGGGTGTTCTAAGCTTGAAATGAAGCCAACACGCGACGAAGGAAGGCCGGCAACAAGGGGGTGGTGGCGGCGACGGTGACCCTAAGAACACGTGATTTATTAACCCAAGGGGACCAAGCCCAGCGGAGGAGGTCATGGTCGCGATGGACGAGAGAGAGAGAGAGAGAGAGAGAGAGAGAGAGAGAGAGAGAGAGAGAGAGAGAGAGAGAGAGAGAGAGAGAGAGAAAAGTGGGGGGGGGAAGAAAGAAGAGAAGAGAGAAGAGAGAGAGAAAAGAAAGAAAGAAAAGAAAAGAAGAAAGGAAGAGAGAGAGAGAGAGAGAGTGGTGGGTTGGTCTGAAAGGGGCGGGGGTTGAGGGGATGTCTGCATGGCGTACGCGCGCCGGGTCAGGGGGAAAGAGGAAGAGAGAGGAAGAGAGAGAGAGAGAGAGAGAGAGAGAGAGAGAGAAGAAAATAATTATTCAATCAAATAATTATTGTGATCCAACGGCCCAAATTCAAAATCGAAAACGATCTATCTGTCCAAATTAAACCTCGAATATAATAAGGGACAAAGGTCAAATTAATCAAATCAAACTATAACGAGGGAGGTCTACTAGTCAAAATTCATACCCGGTGGAAAATTCACTTTTCCACTATTCTTGACAATCTCGATGTTGGCCACGATAATTTATACACTGTCCAATTTATTTCGTCCCGAAACTCCGAGAAATTCAACACCAAAGTTTGGGCTCTAATTAACGGCTAAATTCGATCGAGTGCGATTCTAGTGAAATCTCTAATTTAAAAATAATAACCAAGAGTGATCAGTTCCCTGGCGAGATTTTACTATAAGCACACTGACAAATTACGAGTTTTATAAATCCCAAAAAAATTGGCCGAAATTCGGAATGTCACATTTTCATTTTCACTTCTTTTGTTTTGGACTATCCTCACAATATAATCTCCCTGTTGCCATAAGTGAATCCCTAACGATATAGTTCTGCATTTGTTTCTTACTTCTTTGCAAATATTGACGTATGAAATTCAATTCATTAATGTCTTAACAAAAAAAAATAGTTGGCCCCGGTCAAACCCAAAAATCGGACCAACACTACTCAGTTCAGTCCGATTCCCAATTACTGTTGTAGAAATGTGTTGGAGAAGATAAGAAAAATAAGGACAAAATATCTAAGGCATGCAATCATCGTCCTTAAGGATGATTTCGTTTCTCGGAGTATGAAACTCAGTACGTAAGACTCTAGCGGCTATCCTCCCAAGATACTACAGATGTTCCTCTATAATGCACACAAAATAAATCGATGGAACAAAAACAACAACGTTATATGTAAAACCTAACTAATAAATGGAAAGTAAAGAGATAATTTCTTATTTTTAGTATGTTTTTATTGTGACTTGTATATTCTCTTTATAGGAAAATAAAACAGAGAGTTAATAAAAATAAATAAATTAAATCAACGTTGTTGAGCCATTACAAATTGATTGCGGTCATAATTTTCATTAAAGCCATTACAAAACAATTACTTTGAATAGTTCAAAATCATTGAAATATCCAACAATTCCCCACACATTTCAAAAAGTTTTGAAAAGAAAGGAAACATAAATTTTGAGTTAAACTCAATTGAATGTAATGCATCAGCACTAGTGCTTGCTAGGTTATAAACCAGACATAGAAACATGAAATATATAAGTGAAGTTCAAAACTTCTATGAACCAAGAATTTTTTTTTGTGAAATTATATTTTCACTAATCACATTTATTCAATGTGATTTTTTGCTAATAGTGCATGCGCTTGCTTGGTTTGTTCTTAAGTGCTTTATAGATTTTTGCCAAAAACTCTCATTGAAGTGAGCACTCCGCACTTATGTAGATGTTTCTATCAAGTGTATTATGTAATGTAATTCACCATCAATAATGGCTATGGAATTCATTAAGAGCCTAGCTCATTGCAATCTTGCATTATTCTCATCTTAGAAGAGACAACAAGTTTTACAAGTGCATCACCATATCAACAAGTGACTTGTTATTATCCATATGAACCTAACCCATTGGATCGCTAATCACACAGGCTAGGTTATTATCACTGTTGATTTTCCTCAACTAGCTTAAGTCCCATTCCCTTTGATGTATCATAAATTAGTTTTCTCCCTTTAGTCAAAGGGTCAGCCAAATTCACTTCTGACTTTACATAATTGATGGACATAATTCCATCTTTAAGCTGTTGCTTTACCACATCATGTGTCAATAGGATGTGTCTATATTTACCATGAAAAGTTTTATTCTTTACAATGACCATTGCCACTTGGCAATCACAATGCATAAACATAGAAGGTCTCGGTTTCATTCCCAAAGGAATATCTATTAAAAGGTTTCTTAACCACTTGGCCTCATTGCCAACCAATACTAGAGCTACAAACTTGGACTCCATGGTGGATTTAGCAAATATAGTTCGCTTAGCTGATGTCCAAGTTATAGTGCCTCCGCCAACGGTGAACATATATTCACTAGTGGATTTTGTCTTATATGAATTTGAAATCTATTTAGCATTGTCGTATCCTTCAATGCAACGGGAAATCCACTATGTAAAATGACATAGTTTATGGTTCCTCTAAGATATTTCATTATTCTGCTCAAGGTAGTCCACTGATCACAATTGTTTTATGAATATCTGCTCAGTCTACACACAACATAAGTTATATCCGGTTGAGTGTAGTTCATTAAATGCATCAGACTCCTAATAATCTAAGCATACTTAGACTGAGCTACACTGTCTCCTTTATTTTTCACTAATTGGGTAAGCATCATAAAGAGTACTTACATCTATGACATCAAATGTCTATATTTTTTAAGTAGTCTCTCCACATAATGCTCTTGAGTAAGCATTAGACCATTATCACTTCTTATGATTTTAACACCCAAAATAACATTAGCTTCTCGTAAGTCCTTCATATTGAATTCAAAAGTCAAGAAACATTTTGTTTCATTCACAATATCAATGCATGTACAAAAAATAAGCATGTCGTCGACAATAAGCTAATATCTAACAAAAAAATAAACATATAAGCTAATAATTATAGATTCACCATCAACGGTTGTTGTGTACATGCATTTATCTACCCCAATGGAGGAAAATCCATTATTAAGTGAACCAGATCAAATTTCTCATTCCATTACTTTGGTGCTCAAAAAATTAGTTTAGGGTAAATTTATTGTAAGTGTATCAATTTGGGATTTTTGGTGGTCAAAAAATTAGTTTGAATTAAATTTGTCACATGTATATCGGTTTTGAATTTTTTGTGGTATTAACCCTTAAAAAAAGCACAAACTTTTAGTCAAAGACTAAAACTAGCACCTGTTAAGCTGCCCTTTATTTGTGCCGTTACAAAGCCGACATGCATTATACTTGTACTATACACTCAAAGGATGTTACTGATGTGGTGGCTAACAATATCACCTAGAGGAGGTTGAATATGTTATTCTTAAGGAAATTGACAAACTTATGCAGAATTGTGAAAGCCAAGTTTGATATAAACAACAGCAAGTTAATATAAGTAGGAACAGGTGATTATATCAAGTGAAGTGCACTTCTATCAGACAGCTATAGAAATAAGTTGAGCAATAAAAAAATGATATACTTGCTGCTTTATAGTGGTTCGACTTGATGTGAGCTTACGTCCACTCTTCCAGACTAGTAGCCTATTGGCTGGATTTTACAAGTAATCTTCTAAGTAGTTGCAGTAGTGTGTGCGTCTTATACTCAAGCACTTATTCCCAAAATTGGTGCTACTTATACCCAATTGGATAGATCTCGGTGTCACACACCTAAATACAAAATATAACACTAATACACTTTTCAACTAGATTACACTTTCTTGATCAAAAAAAAAAACTAGATTACACTTTCAATATGCTCTGAAAACAATGCGAGGATGTAAAGCATTCTTTGTATTGCTTGTCTCTCTTGATCTATTGCTTCTTCAACGTCTATTGATCTCATTTTATATTCCTCAGTATCCAATCTTTCTGTTGGACAATCATCATGAGGATCAATCTCCAAATTATCCATTGAACAATTGTTAAGCAAATCAATTTAGCTGTTGAAGTCAATCAATTTGAGATTCTGGAGATTTGATCATCCATATAATTAAATCTCCCAATTTCCATAATAGAGTAGCTCGAACTATGGAAATAAATCTATCTCATGAATGATTCCCGATTATATTATACTGCTCTTCATTTGGCAACTGCAAGTATGATGATGATATAGATCCTTTGGTCCTCTTCACCTTTATAACTCACGGTCTCTATGAACTTCCCATTCCTTCCTTTAGACTTGTTCACCTCCATAAAGGTTTATCCAGTTACCATCAATCTTCATTTTATACATCGGATGCCTTTGAGATCTACGAAGTATATCAACTTCACTCTAGCTTCTATATTCTAGTCCTTCCAAGCATATTGACAATCTTGATTCTACCTCACTATTCACCTATCTATGGTACCTTCAAGCTCTTCCGAACTCCCCGTCGTAAACTTGTTTACCTTATATTCAGGTATCTCCAACTTGTAGACAACTCTATGCCCAATGCCTTGTTCACTTTTGATAGAGAACTCATAACTTTTAGATGTCCCATTAAGGCATCATTAGCATAATAGATCGTGCTTCTTTCACCTAGTTTACTCAACCATTAAACACTTTAGTAGCTTTTCATTATTTTGTCATTTTTAAAACATCACAAAGGGTTTTTCCAACAATCGACATGTACAATGCAACTTGAGATGACATTATTTTATCAAACTACTTACGTAATTGAGCTTGTTCTAAAAAAAAAAAGAAGTAATCGAGCTTGAGTTTTTCTTCTTAGTCTTGAATGATTAAAATCGAGGGAAGATTTTGGGGGAAAAAATTAGGGTTCATTTCACTTCCAATCTTCATCTCTCTTTCAAGGATCGAAGATAGCCGATAAAATGGGAGAAAAGGGCTGATATAGCATATTCACGAGTTAAATCTAAATAAAAGTTATTGGATAATGATTGATCAAATAGCAAACTTAAGAAAAGAAGGAAAGCAAGGTCTTGACTTTTTGTAAGGAATTGTTGGACAAGAGAAACTATGTCATCTTTCATTTATCCATATATGGCGAAACCCCTGCTTGAAAATGGCCAAAAGACATTTCATCTCTTATCGTAGTTTTAATATATTTTTTTTTCAGAAGTTGTTTTTATATCTTTGTTACATAGCAAGCAAGGTTGGCTACATTATGACTTATTTCAGCCAACAAATGTAAGAAAATACCATAAATGATGCCATTTAAAGTTATCATTAGATCGAGATTAACTATATTAATTATGAAAAAAGTTCACACTTATCTTCGTCGCGACGGAAAAGGAAAAATGCACGGCGCCCTTCAAGAAAATTGGAACACGAAAAAGAAGAAAAAAATCTAGAGGAGCCTCCAACACACATTTTCTTTATAAAAAAAGAAAAAGAAGAGAAAAAATGAGGGAAATGACACGAATTTCAATCGGATCCCTCTTTCCTCTCTCTCTTTACCATAATAAATATATAAATCAGTAAGATCGGGCGAACCAATCACGAAGTCACACGTGGCGGATTGCCGTGCTCGATTCGTTTCAAGAGTACGATTAGAATTGTCTTCGTCTCCGTGGATGCGTCGCTCGGACCTCATAACCAAAAAAACATTTATTACATCCTCCTCTGCGTTTCAGGAAAAATAAGAAAAACCAAAAACAAAAGAGCAAAAGAAAAAACACAGTTTTTCGTAACACGGCAAGCCTTCTAGAAGAGCGGAAAGGGTTCGACGAGATAGAGAGGGAGGAGATCCTTCGTCGCAGTCGCGCCTCGACGCTCTCCTCCGTCCTTCCTTCCTTCCTTCCTTCCTCCCTCCTTCGCCTGCGTCGGTCGCCGTTCCCTTTCCCTCTCCTCCGATTCCTTCAGCCCCTCGCGTCCGGTTGAGTTCTCGGATCGATCGATCCCTCGGTTCGGTTCGTCAATCAGCTGATCGGCGCCGGCGGGGAAGGGGGGGCCGCTTCTGTTTTCGCCATGTTCAAGTTCTGGTACGGCCAATCCTACCCCCGTTTCGTTGGTGCCCGTCGATGATTTTCAGCTCTCGTTTTTTTTTTTTTTGTGTTTTGATCGGCTCGTTTTGTGCTTAATCGAATTGTATCTTCCGCTCTGCGCGCGGGGGCGGCGCTTGAATTCGTGTCGGAGCGAGGGCGGGGGAAGCTTTGGTTTCGAAAGGGGGGGTTCGTGTTTGGTCGGGCTGCTTGCTTTAATGGTTCGGCATGGTTTGCGATTCTGTGGTTTAAGAGCTAGTGCGTGGGGTAAAAGGAGCGGTGAACTTGAAGAGTTGAGAGGAGGTGTCGGTGTACTTGCTCAGGGTTTTGATGAATTTGGATTGCGGTGTCAAAGAGATAAATTGGAAGGCACTCGTAGCGGCAAGCGCACTCTCTGTTGAGAGCGTTTTAATTGAATGCGGCAGTTTATAATCATAGACGTAGACCTGTGAATTTTTGCATCGGTAGTTCTGAAGAATTGGTTGTGTAGGGAATTCCCTTTTGGTATAAATTTCGCTGGAACTTGATGATGTTGCTGTCTACCCGTTTATTGAGCGATTGGAAAATTAGAACTTTATGCTCGACTTTGTGAAGCTTTGATATGCTGCAACTAATGAAGTCTGCCATTGTTAAGTGTCCGGTGGTGGTTGTGGGATTAGAGTTTTATTTTGCTTTTTTTTTTTCTTTCTTTCAGGGGATCTCAAGAGCAACAAGCTCAGCCACGCCCACAGGATAGTGCTTCACAGTCATGGTATCCGCCTTCTGTAGTTAGCTCTCCCGTTTCTTCCCGTCCCTCAACGCCAAGCAGCACCTCTTCTGGCAGTTTCAATTACTTTTCACAGTCTACGCCCCATGTTTCTCCCACTGAGGCTTCAGGAATCATCAATCATTTGAAAGACAAGAGGTATTTCTTGTTTCAAGCATCTTTGGAATATGTTTGTCTTCCCTTTTTCTTTTGAATACTTGTGGAATCGCATCCTTGATTTTTGATAGATGAAACATTGAAGTTGGGATCGAATCTTAGTGGCACTTTAGGAAGCTAACTTGCCCTTAGTACTCGTATCTTGTTTTGGTTATTACATCTTATGAAAAGACATTAGTTCCAAATCTTATGAGATGACATTAGACATTAGTGGTCATACCGACACGGAGTAAATCTAGAAACACCACCTAGTCATGTCTGCTGAATTATCCTAATTAGCATAGGCCTTATTTTTTCAAGAAGCATCTGACAGGCAGTGCAACAGGAGCAATCAAGAATTTCCGAGTGGAATGTTTGCTGAGAGCACCTTGTTAAAATTGTGCTTCTGCATTTTTGTGGTCAGGAAAATAATCCATCTAAGCCAGATTTAACAGTTGCTGGCAGAGCTGGACTTGACTTGAACATGACACTAGACAGCCACAAAATAATGTTGAGAGAAAACTGGCATAGAGTATACACTTTTGGTATGGTGAAAACGTGCATATGGATATAGATGCTTGGTCGATATAATGGATGATTTATCTTGTTTTTGAGCTCCCTTTTGGTTTTGAGAGCTGTTTTGTCTGTGGCATTATTTTTTCAGGCTCTTTTTCCATATGGATGTGCACCTCCTTGGTGCCCTATAGTTGAAGTTCTTCTCTATTATGATAAAATGTTGAAAGAAAGCACAATATTTGGTGCAACATGACATTTATTAAAATATTGACACGAAATTAAACGTCTGCCAGTCTAATTAGATAAAAGTTGGAACATTTTAGTGCTAGCACGAATTGACAAGTGCCAGAAGATTAAACTAACTTGTGGTTATGTGCTAGAAGATGATTCGGCAATGTAAATGCTTTTCTACCTTATCCTCTTCGATTTCTTTTTCGCAATCTGCAATATGTCAGTTGTTTATCTTGGATTGAGCAAGGACTTTTCTTGTGCTACTATTTTCTGTTCTCTTTATTTCTGCTAGTGTGATCATACTTCATAGTCATTCCTGTTTCTATTTATGTTCCTATCTTCTGTAAATCTGTTCAGTGTTGATGAGTTGCGGAAGCTTTTGTCTGACAAGGACGCATACCACCAGTTCTTGCTTTCACTTGATCAAGTGAAGATCCAAAATAATGTGAGTGATGTGGTTCTATTTATGTAAATTGTGGTTTTTACTACTCAATCTGTCGCTCTCAAATGCTAATTTGATTTATTTTCTTGGTTATTCTTTTATCATTTAGTTAGCATTGTTTCTGGTGCTTTTACCCTTCAAAACCATAGAGGAAGTAATGCCATTCTGTTTATGGCATTTGAATACATAACCGTCATGGTATTTTTATTTGTTCACGGTTCAACTGCGAGAGATCTTAGTAAAAGTCTCTCATATGCAGCTAAAGCACCCATCCTGTGCCTGTAGTTACATTTTATCGAAGCAGAGCACTTTGAAGTTTCAATTGCATGCCCAGATACATTGAATGCATATATTGGAGTTGGCAAGATGGTTGCTCTATTCTCAGTATCATCACATGTTTGACTGTTAGTTTGAATGCCATAATTTGGTCTGGCTTGGTTGACCTATTAGAATCATTGGAGTGGAAAGTGCAGCATTTGCAACTATGACTTTAGTTTTTCATCTCTCTTAAATTAATGTTTTTGCTCTCTAACTGTTTGACTGATGGTTGGCAGATACGAGATGAACTTCGGAAAGAAACCCTGCAGCTTGCCAGTGAGTTGTCTTTTCCTGACCAGAGCTGAAGTGTTATCATGGATTATATGTTTTATTGCAGAGGGGTCTCAAATTATTTCTGTTAATAACTTTAGGGATGAACTTGGAGAAGGAACCTCAAATGATGGAGCTGAGAAACCAGGTATAACCTGCTTCTATATGGGTCATTTTGGGGCAAGCAGCCCATGATGGCATCAGTTAAGCTCTTTCATTTTCTTTTTGCAGTGTAGGATCATACGGACAACAGAGTTGGCTGCTGCACAGGAGAAGCTCAGTGAACTAGAGAGACAGAAAGAAGAAATTATGAAGCTCTTCTCTTCTTCCTCTCTTATCCAGAAGCTTCAAGGTAATACAATCAGAAAATGATAATTAATATTTTTAGGGTCCTTAACTGAAGTTGGATCTTCACTCTACAGCATCCTGCTTCTGTCAGGAAAATGAGCTTGGCCCCTTTATTATTATGACAATTGGTTTGATATTTTGTAGAATCAATGCGCAAGACGGAGGAGGAATCCGGAAGCTTTGCACCAAAAGCTTCTTGATAGGGAAGTAGACTTTGGGACATTTGTGCAGAAATATAAGAAGCTGCGTACAACTTATCACAAGCGCGCACTTATCCAACTTGCGGCGAAAACATCTGCAACTGGATGACCAATGCATGGCAAGCATCCTACATGAATGGGGTGATGAAGATTTCCTTGTATTACGGTGTGCTAAACTCATTTTTCATTTGATTTTGCTGTGCACAAGACCATATCCACCATGTATGTAAATTTTTTTTTCCGAAAAATGTCATGCGATACTCACCTCACTTACAATTGGTACTTTGGCTACTGTATCTCCCATGATTGATGAAGGCGAAAGATTCTGCCTATAGTCAGGTATGCAGTTGTGGATGTTCTCAATTTTTTTTTTTTTTACTTTACAGGCAATAGTGTCAGGTGTAATGTAAAATTGGTTTACGAAATTAGTTTACTATGTGACGTGGCAGAGTTTTATTGGATGTTTAACATGGCAATTGTTCGAATGCCCTATGATTTAGTAAACCAATGTAGTATACTGATCTTAGTATATAAAGCATTACTCTTTTTCTTTTTTTGGGCTAACCTGCTGATTGCAAGCAAAGTCGGTCATGAAAGGATGGTTTTGAACACCGGGGTATGGTCAATTCCATTGAGCGCCTTTACTTTAGTAGGCTGCTGTTGGGCCCAAGATCACTCTGATTGATTCTCTTCAAATGCCATAAAAGTTCATATGTCTTTTCGGCTCAGCTTCAGTTTTCAAATGGCGAATTGCATCCAAGTGTGCAGTGCATGACAATTGCTATTGTTTTTCTTCTTTTCGCCAAAATATTCTGGTTCCGTCTGCGTGACACCTTCATTGTGCAAATCGTCTCTACATTGCGGGCTTTTAAGCCTATTACAATTGTCTTTTTCATCTCTGAAAATGCGTAATTCGGACCTTATGAATTTTCATGTGCTTTTTCTCGATGAATTTTGTCACCTAAACGTTAAGCTGAATTGTGGACGTGGACTTGTGCTGAGAGATTTGATGCTCGTGATGGTCAAATGTAGGAATTTAGCTATATCGACATGTGCGTCTTAGATTCATTGTGGCTGTGGATGGCAAGATCCCAAGTATTACCCCTTCTCTTTACAACGATTTGGAGAGTTCTTGTTCGAACAGTGTCCGGGATGTGGCTTGTTAGAAGTCCCAAACCTATTTTACGGAGGTTAACGTAAGATATGTCCTTATAACTCATGGCTTAGACCTTACCGGGCCGACCGGGTGGAACACGAGTGGTAATGGGGTTTCGCCCTACCGAGGCTTGATCTCCGTGCCTAATTCTGGGCCTAAGCCCGCCCAGATGCGATTTTTGCTTTCCTTGCAGCCTCAACTCTGTTTTTATTAAAATCACATCTAATTCTAATCTGCCCAGATTACTTGAGGCAGGCCGAAGACCAAATCAAGGGCTAGACTTTGGTTATCAAATACTTTTGCTTTCTCTTCGTCAAAAGAGGCACAAAAATCGAAAACGAACAAAGCAGCAGGGCACCAATTTCATAGCCTGCTGCGGTACTAAAATAATCTCAACAAAAACTCATGTCTTCCGGGGTAGTTGCAAAAATCATTCTCAATTTCGCTCTTCCTATCAAATAGCTTCGTTAAGTTAAAAAAATTTACGTCTTTTCGTCATTTATGAAAACCTAAAACCTATATTTACGACTATAAAATAACTTAAATCACAACTACATTTCCCTGACTTTTTACAACAATAAGCACGGCATCATTCTTTTCTTACCAATATAATTATTTCCTAAAATCTCTAGCAAGAGCCAATAGAGCCAACCGTTTTAGTGGACCCTTGATATTACCAAAATTGCAATATCCCTACATTTTAATAGAATGACGGCGGAGATGAACAACCGATGTCGTTCTGCAATCTAGTAGAACATGACATCGGTGCTACATTTAGCGGAATGACTGCATCGAACCTAATTTCGGATGTTCAAGGACTAAGTTGAGTAAAAAAAATTCCGAAATCAAAATTTTATGAATAAGAAAAAGCTCAGGATCACCGATCTCATCACCCTAAACACGTTCCAAATTAAAAAAAGAAAAAAAAAGGAACATGGTCCATACAAGGCAAGTTGGTGTCCGCAGTATTCAATGCATGACGTTTGCTGTTGCTTTCTATGAAACTCTATGCAAATTTCGTATGCATTTCTTGCTAAGACGATGCTTGTCGGCGTGGTGAAATGTATCTATCATGATCACCAATAGCCTATCTTTTAATCGATTAATCTACGCATCGGGAGCTTCTCTCCCATCCCAATTTTTAAGCATGAATCCTGTTGCTTGGAGCACTCAAATGACGTCGTACCAATCATCCGGACAATAATTCGATCGGTTCTCAACAAGAAAAGCAATCCCATTTTGGTCAGAATTTCAATTTTTCAGGGCAATCTTTTGGGGGTCAAGTTGTGATGAAAATGAAGCATCTTGTGTGCCAATCCTCCCTCTGAGCTGGCTCGGCTGAAAGTTTGATTGAGTTCACGGCAAGCGCTCCGGACAAGAAAGCCGAAATCGCGCAATGTCTGCAGGCTTCTGTATTATAGGCAGGGATGTGACAAAGCAGAGTCAAAGATGCGTGCTTTTGTCGAATGGCAAAACTTTTTCCTTTTCTCCTAAGTTTTTGTTGAGGAATAAGTGGATTGGAAATCCCCAAATTAGCCATGAAAGTGCAATTTTTTTTTTTTTTGTAACCCAGGAACCCCCCCACACGGTCGACAACAAATGGAAAAATCCCAGGGCGACACGTCTTAGCCACCACACACGTGCCCCCGGTTAAGTTAAGCCTTGCCGTCACGGATTCAAACACTCAACCTTTTGCGAGAGGAAGAATGCGTCTTTCAAAGAAAGACCACCTGACATGTGGTAAAATAAAAGTGCAATTGAATTATAAAAATTATAAAAAAATATAATTAAGTCCTAAAACTTATTACGAAAGTGCAATTAAATCCTCAAATTTTCAAAAAGTGCAAATAAGTCCTAAAACTTGTCAAATTGGTCCAATCGAGTTATTCCATTAATTGCACGTTTTGAAAATTCTAAGACTCAATTGCATTTTCGTAATAAATTTTAGGATTTGATTATACTTTTTGTAAATTTTAGGACTAAATTGCACTTTCGTGATAAATTTTAAGGACTTCTAGTGCATTGATCCCTTTTATTGATGTTGCATCCTCAAGAGCAAGATGACGGGTTAGGGACTATATTCAATTGAACTTGTATGTAGGTAATGTCCATAACTTATAATCTTGAATAAGAAATTGAGGGAAAATATACTCTTCCTTATATTAAAATAGCCGACGCTATTTGACATGTTTATTGAAAGCGAATAATGTTAAATGCAGAGGTAACATGAATTGGCACAAAGTTAAAGTAAGTACGATTGAGAGTAATATTAGGTTTTATAGTGACACAAATATGAAAGCACCATATGCGTAGCTTGAATTTGATTTATAAACATGATTGCCCGTGCTATTAAAGCTTTCGACTAAAATAGGAATTATAAGTGTTGTGGCTACTACTGCAGCACAAAGTTCTTGCGATCCCATCTTATTCGATTCAATTTTGCTTGATTTAGTTTTGACTTGATTGGGCTTGGTGGTAGATTCTAGGTTATAAAATTTTGGAATCGATGAGTACATGATAGGTTTCAGGGTTTGGACTTACACCACCATGTACACTGGGGGTGTACAAAACATACCACCCAAATCGGGAACCTCTCGGATTGGATGGGATTAGTCAGTTTAGTCAGGTTCTCGAAAGTGTTAGTCTGGTTCCTAATTCCTAAAAGTGAAACCAGTGTCTGGGTGGTCCAATTCTCAATTCCAAAGGTAACTAAACCGACTACATATAATTTTTTTTTTATATTTCTTCGAAAAAATTAGTAAAATGTGAACTAAATCCAAAGTAAAACACGTTTTTTCATTCGTCTTTTCAATTTGAAGATCATTGCATACATATCACTTAATTTAACACAAAAAGATGGCATCAAGTTCGATTGGACAGAACCGACAGCGAACGGGATCGAAAACCAATCACCCCTAGTGTACACATCCAGTACCTTGCACCCTGTACCCTATGCAAGAAAACCAGTAAGAAGGTACTGGTTACATTGTATAATATATATTAATTATATATACGTACTTATTTATTTAAGAAATTCGTTTTTTTCTTTATCGGACTTTTATATTAAAATGGGTGAAATCTTTGGTTAATTAGCAAATTTCCAATTTCATTAGAAGAAACCAATATCTCTCTCTCAAAAAGAGACGGGGTAGACTTTTATTGTTATATTAGGAGTATATACATTATCATCAGACATGATCATGTATTTTATCATATAATTTGTTTATATTTTGTGCTGAATGTTCAATGTGTTAAAAACAAGAAGCAGAACAAGATTTTTATTCAATAAAAATAATTTGAAAACAGTGTGAAGTAGTACTCAATACCTTGGAACTTGTGGGACCCGATAGGTTCCAAACTGGTTCCAAAGTAACCAAAGTGGTTCCAAGTTAAGTCCGGTTTCAAAAGATTGTAACCAATATTTATAGGGTAGATTTCATGGTGGGATGAATATTTGGGTTATCATCACGAAAAATCTCAAACTAATTTACATATGACAAATTTACTCCAAACTAATTTTTGAACCATCAAAAACTCTAAATTAGTATACCTGTGACAAATTTACCCTCTGTTAGTTTCCGTTAAATTTTACTATCAAATTGCTTAGTTAAATGATATATGACAGTTGATGAATGTACTAGTTTGAGGTTTTACCCTTCATTTATTTCAGGTGTACTAGTTTGTGATTTTTTTTATTAATTCAATTTAATTGAAAGTAAATTTGTTACAAATGTATCAGTTTTGGATTTTTTATGATCAAAAATTAGTTTTTGGTAAATTTATCACATATGTATTGATTTAGGGTTTTTGATAATTGAAAAATTAATTTAAAATAAATTTATCATAATTATACCGATTTAAGATTTTTCGTGATATTATCCATAAATATTTTACCCACCCTGGAACCTGCACATCTAGAATAATGTCATCACGATTTGACCCGGTGACATACAACAAAAAAGACCCATATTTTAACACGAGAGGAAATTGATTGGAAGTTTGGAAGCACTTGCTTTCAACCAAAGCTATAGGAAATCACGACCCAAAATGTAAAAATATAAAGCTTTTAGTCAATATTCAAATTTGAAAGATTGGAGACCCGCGACCACGCAAGTTAATATAATCCCTAGAAACTACCCAAGCAACTTCCCAAAGTACAAAGTATCGAGACATCACTAATTTTTTTTTTGGCTAAGCTAGAAAGATAATTTACTTTAGGCGGGCAAAGTTCATAGGTTTGATAAGTTTTGTATGGCCTCCCCACATGGTTGTATAATAAACTCATCCCCCTGAAATTCAAGAGGATGTGACGAAAAGAAGAAGAAAGCCGCATGAAATTCTAACCAACCACAGAACACATACAAAAGAAGCCTATTTCTCTCTTTGTTTTCTCTTCTTTGCATTCTTGGCTATTGATAAGCAAAAACAGCATCCGAGGGGCCACTATCTTTACAAAACCGATCCATTCATCTTCAGTCGTGGGGATGACAAAGGCTAAAAAGCTTTTGAGCCGTGTGTAACTCGAGAAGCTGGGATCTCTGTGCTCTCACTTTTGCAATTATTGACAAGGAAAAAACAACAGCGAAGGAGTAAATTAAAGGTAGGCACGTTTCTCCGATTGACAAGTTTCGGAGAAATTAAAGAGTCTTGATATAGAAATTGTGGTAGAAAATGGTCAACTAATAAAGGAAAAAATTACCAAAAAAGTCTTAAATTTATTGCAATTGTACCAATTTAGTCCTCAACCTTTTTTTCTGTCAATTGAGTTCTAAATCTTTTGTATTTATGCCAATTCAATCTATATGGCCAACTTTAGTCGAAAATAACTGACGTGGACAATTTTTATAATTTTTCTATTATTTTATTTTATTCTCTTTTATTTTTTCTTTTTCTATTTTTTTTCTTTCATTGGGTAAGGCCGACCTCAACAATCATTGGACCCTCACCATCATCGGGCAAGGGGTCTAGGGCAAGGTTGACCTCACATTATTTGGCCAGATGGACTGTTTTAGGTCAACCATTAGGAGGTTGGGAAAATTGCTTTTCAGACTAAAGAAGAATACGAGAAGAATAGATCAACCTCATCCACAATCAGTGTTGAGCATTTGGAGGTTGGGACCTCACCAAATGCCTTAATTTGTTGAGCCTCACGCGGTTTGCGGATGTATCCACTTATGTTATCTAGTTACACTCTACCAAACATACTGTCCTTTGATTCTCATCTTTGAGGACTCTAAAAATCGAGTCAATGGAACACAAGGTCATGTGTGAATGCATGGTGTGCAAACATCGGCATTGACTTGACTCACTTGGTCGACTCAATGACCGGCCCACAATGAAAAGGAAAAAAAAAAAAAAAAAAAAAAAAAAAAGGAAAATAATAATCATAAATTCATAAAAATTATAAAAAAAAAAAAAATGTCCCTTTCAGCAGAAAATACGAGAGCATTTTCTCAAATTTCCTAATCTAAGATTTTAGTAATTTAGGATTTTTATGATAAGAAAATTTATTTGGGGTAAATGTTTTTGGTCTTGGTTTGATATTTTTAGTAGTATTAATCCACATTCCATTATTTGGCCGGATGGACTGGGATTTTAGTGTCGAGCATTAGGAGGTTGGGAAAATTGCTTTTCAGACTAAAGAAGAATACGAGAAGAATAGAGAGTTCGATTTCTCTCTCATCCACAATCAGTGTTGAGCATTTGGAGGTTGGGAAAATTGCTTTTCACCAAATGCCAAGGTTAATTTGTTGAGCCTCACGCGGTTTGCCGATGTGTCCACTTATGTTATCTAGTTACACTCTACCAAACATGGCCTTTGTACTTCCATCATTGTCCTTTGGATTCTCATCTTTGAGGACTCTAAAAATCGAGTCAATGGAACACAAGGTCATGTGTGAATGCATGGTGTGCACGCGGATTCGTTCACACACACTCTCTCGCAACATCGTGCGGCATGCGCTGCTCTCATTGACTTGACTCACTTGGTCGACCGGGTCGTCCACAGGATCGCACCGGGCATCGTTCTCTTTAGTCGTTGTTTGGCTTTATGTCATTTAGAGCGAGCGTACGTATGCTTTAAATTTTGTGTCGGTGTTTGTTTGGGTATAAGAAGTTAATATCACACAAATATCTTGATATATTCATATCACATTTATCCACATCATGAAATAAATCCTAAATTAATATATTTATACAACATTTATTCTAAAAAAAATTCGCGACAAAATCTTGGGTGGAAATTGAGGCAAAACTAGGGCTTTCAGCAGAATTTCGAAATACGAGAGAGCTCTTGGGGAAAATTATCAGATTTTCTCAAATTTCCTAATCTAAGATTTTAGTAATTTAGGATTTTCTATGATAAGAAAATTTATTTGGGGTAAATGTTTTCGGGTGTACCGGTTTGATATTTTTAGTAGTATTAATTACACAAAGAATTTGGGATATTCATTTCTCATCTTCCTTCTTTTATGATTAATTTAATCATAAAATTTTACCCTAAAATATTTTTATCTTATAAAAGATCACCAACTTACTTGAGTCCCAAATCTGCTTTCTATTAACCCTCTGTCAAAATCTCCTTTAGGATTTTGCGTTCGTCAATCTCTCGTGCTTGGGCATCTCTCACAGTTGAGAGAGTTCATGCTCTAGACGCTTGAAAAAGTCATGCTTGGAAGTTTTCTATCTCTCAATTGTCAACAAGAAATTTTGGATGCAGGGTTAAATGGGGGTAGATTTATGACTCAAGTAAAAGTTTACGATTTTTTATGAGACTGTAAAAATTTTAGGATAAAATTGGGATTGGATGGTAAAATTGAGATAAGACCTAAAATTTGGGGTTTTTCATAGGATAAAAAAAAGTTTAGGGCAGAATTGAAATAGGACCTTAGGTTGAGGGTTTTTTAAGGGACAAAAAAAAAATTTAGGGTAGAATTGGAATGGACCTAAAGTTGGAGTTTTTTAGGAGACAAAAGGTGAAATTAAGATAAAAGCTAAAGTTGGAGGTTTTTTAGGGTATTAGACCCTCTTCCTTCTATAAAACAACCGACACTACTTGACGTGCTCATAGAAGCGAATACTGTTAAATGCAGAGGTAATGCAAATTGGCGCGATCTTAAATTAAGTATGTTCGAGAGAAATATTAAATTTTACAGTGACAAGTAGCGACTAGTTGGAAGGAAACGTTTATGTATTTCTCATTGCTTTGTCTTATAAATACCGAGTAGACACTTGTACTTGTGGTCCCTATAAGCATGAAAAAAATTATATGTATATTTTCATTTCGATATTTATACATTATGAAAATTTAAAGTGCTTAAAATTAAAAATATTCAAAATACACGTGTGACAAGATTTGAAATAAAAACATCAAAGATAAAATAACTCCAAAAAAAAAAATTTAATTGTGTGATTTTGATATCTTGAAATGGGGTTTGATTTATGCCATACGAAAATTCTAACATAATCACTTTCAAAATGTTCGTAGTTACATCTGGGGGTGTGTAGAAGAACCGGGGGAACAAATATTTTAAGGCAAATTCGAATGGGTAACAGAGCTCACAATTAGGTTTCAGATTTTAGGGTTTTGGAATGGGTGAGTACATGGTAGGTTCCAAAATTTGGGGTTACATCACTATGTACACATTGGGTTAATACCACGAAAAACCTCAAACGGGTACATCTGTGATAAATTTACTTAAAATTAATTTTTTGACCCCCAAATACTCCCAAACTAATATATATGTGACAAATTTACCTTCCGTTAGTTATCCTTTGAATTTTACCGTCAAATTATTGAGTTGGATGATATGTAGCAGTTGATGGGTGTACTAATTTGGGGTTTTACCTCCATTTGTTACATGTGTATCAGTTTGTGATTTTTCATGGTATTAATTCAATTTAACGGAAATAACAAAAGGTAAATTTATCAAAATGTTTCAGTTTAAGGTTTTTAGTGACAAAAATTAGTTTGGATTAAAATTGTTACTGGTATACCAGTTTTAGAGTTTTAATGGTCAAAAAATTAGTTTTGGGCAAATTTGTTATAGGTATACTAGTTTGGAATTTTTTGTAGTATTAACCTCGTACACATCGTGTACTTTGCACCTCGTAACTTATGCTGGAGATCCTGTAGAAGGGTACAGGTTACTTTGTATAATATTTATCAATTAGATATATATGTACTTAATTATTTACGAAATTCGCTTTTTCTTTGTCGAACTCTTACATTTAAATGGATGAAAACCTTAGTTGATCGGCAATTTCCAAACTCATTAGAAGAAACAAATCTCTCTCTCTCTCTCTCTCTCTCTCTCTCTCTCTCTCTCTCTCAAATAGAGACGGATAGACTTTTCTGTAAATTCATTGATTTAAATGGGTGGAAGCTAATTATTTCTTTACTTCAATGTCACTATCATTTTAGAATTTATATATTATCATCGAATATGAACATATATTTTATCATGTAATCCATTTTATGTTTTGTGTTGAATGTTCAATGTGTTAAAAACTAGAACTGGAATAATATTTATTCAACAAAACAATTTGAAAATCATGTAGAGTAGTACAGGGTACATTAGAACCAAAGAAATCGATATGTTTCAAGGTGGTTTCAGGTTAACTTTCATGTTTCCAAAGATTGGAACCGATATCTATAGGGTATATTTCGAGGAATTACTTTACCCACTCTAGAACTTGCACATCTAGAACCATGTCGTCGTGATTTGACTCGGTGACATTCAACAATAATGACCCAGATATTTACACGAGAAAATTGCTCAGATGTATGGTTGGAGGCACTTTCCTCCAACCAAAGCCGTAGGAAATCACGACCCAAAAAAAAAAAAATGAAAGCTTAGAGTCACTGTTCAAATTTGAAAGATCAGAGACTCGCGACCTACACATGCTTACATAATCCCTAGATATTACCTAAGCAACTTCCCAAAGTACAAAGTATCGATTCATCACTATCTTTTTTTCTGTTTTTTCTTTTGGGGCTAAGTTAGAAAGATAATTTACTTTAGGCAGGCAAGGTTCTAAGGTTCGATAAGTTTTGCATGGCCTCCCCACATGGTTGTATAATAAACTCATCGCCCTGAAATTCAAGAGGATGTGACCAGAAGAAGAAAGCCGCACGAAGTTCTAACCAACCACAGAACACGAACAAAAGAAGCCTCTTTCTCTCTTTGTTTTCTCTTCTTTGCATTCTTGGATATTGACAAGCAAAGATAGCATCCGAGTGGCCACTCTCTCCACAAAACCGATCCAGCAATTCGTTGGTTGCGTTTTCATCTTCAGTCGTGGGGGATGACAAAGGTGAAAAGGCTTCTGACCTGTATGTAACTCACGAATCTGGGATCTCGCTGCTTTCGCTTTTGCAATTATTGACAAGGAAAAGAAAACCAGAGAGGGAGTAAATTTAAGGTAGGTACGTTTCTCCAATTGACAAGGGTTTCGGAGAAATTAAAGATTCTTGATTTAGAAATCATTGGAAAATTGTCCAAAAAGTGCTAAACATATTGCACTTTTGCCAATTCGATCATATACATTTTAATTTTGCCTACTGAGTCCTAAACCTTTTTACGTTTTGCCAATTGAGTCTATCCGACCAAACTTGATCGAGAAATCGTTGACGTGGACGCTGGCTATCCTACATGACATGGCCAATATTGACGTGGATAATTTTTAATAATACTTTAATAATTTTCAAATTCTTTTATTAATTTTTTCTTTTCTTTTTCCTTTGTTTTTCTCTTTTTTACACCTCTGATTGAGGAGGTCTTCGATTGACCATCATCAGCCATGGGCCTAGTCCAGGTGAGGGTGTTTGGCCTCACCCAGATCCAAGCGAGGGTCATTGGCTCTCGTCTATGGTTGGCAAGGTCGCCAGCTAGAGATGTAAAAAAATAGAAAAAAATAAAAAAAAATTCGATAAGAAATTCAAAAAAAATATTATAAGAAATTGTTCACGTCAGCATAAACTATGCTACATAGGACGGCTAGCATTCACGTCAATAATTTCCAGTGAAAATTGGTTAGATTGACTCAATTGGCAAAACGTGAAAAATGTTTAGGACTCAATTGAAAAAATAAAAAAAAAATTTAAGACTAAAGGTATGAGTGCAATAGGTTCAGGAATTTTTCGACAATTTCACCTAAAAATGGTTGTGGCGGAAAATGGTCGTGCACCAATAAAGTCCACTCGATTGTTTAAGTATCGGGGCGTGAAATTGCTTTGAGACTATTCTTGAGGCACAAATTCAAGGTGCGAGCATCAATTTTACTGACCATCAAATAACACTATTAGATCTGAACAAGTCCTTAAAAGGCTCAATGGGAGAGAGGGAAATAAATGCTCTAGTAGTTTGAATTTTTTTAAAGAAAAATATGAGGGTGAATATGAAATCTGTATACTTTACTCATGGACTGTGCGTCGTGACATCGCCATGTCCAATCCCATCTTGTCTTTGGCTAAAATTACATAAAATAAAAAAGGCAAAAATTCAAAGTGAGAACTATAACATTTATCAATCTATTACCTTGCAAGAGCTGATAATTGAGAAGGAATTACGAAGGCTGACATGGTAATCTGTAATCGTTAAGAACAGTAAATTAATAATCGTGTTGTCGTCATTTCGCATTTAAGCTAGGAAATTGACCAATCCGGTGGGATCGATAGCTTCCAAATGCAATTTAACCCCCGGGATTTGATCAATTAAATATGACACCCCAACAATTCACCTTAACCCTAATTACCGACCCAAGTTTTTGACATAAGCGAAAATCATAACCTCATGCTATGCACTCAGACACCGCGGGGACGCGAGAGAGAGATTCTGCCAACCAAACATGGCCCTTTGTGCTCCTATCATTGTCCTTCGGATTCTCAATTTTGGGAGGACTCCAAAAAATCGGGTCAATGGATCAACATAAATGGTCATGTGTGAAAGCTTGGCGTGCATGCGGATTCGTTCACACACGCTCTTGCAAACGCCGTGTGGCATGCGCTGCTCTCATTCATTGACTTTGACTCTCTGGTCAACTGGGTCGTCCTCAGGATCGCACCGTGGATCATTCTCATTAGTCCTTGTTTGTCTTTATGTCGTTTAGAGCGAATGTACATAAGCTTTTCATTTTGTGTCGGTGTTTGCTGGGTAAAATAGAAAGGTTATAACACCAAAGAAATCTTTAACCGGTACACTCATATTACATTTATCTCAAATTAATTTTCGTATCACAAAAAAAAAATCTTAAATCAATATGCCCGTGCTGCATTTGCCCTCAAACAAATTTTTGTGTCAAAATCTTACGTTGAAATTGGGGCAAAATTAGGGATTTTAATGGATTTTCCAAGAGCGAGAGAGCTCTTAGGGAAAATTAGCAGTTTTTCACAGATTTCCCGATCTAAGATTTTGGTTATTCAAGATTTTTTGTTATAAAAAAATTTATCAAGGGTAAATGTTTTCGAGTGTACCAATTAGGTATTTTTTTAGTGGTATTAACCACAAAAATAATTTGGGATATTTATTTCTTTTCTTCCTTCTTTTTTCTGATTAATTTAAACATACAATTACGATAATCTGAGTAGGCGCTCTACTGCTGCAAATTCTTATATATATTTATTTATATTTGCTCAAATTGACCTACACTGTTCTGTGTAAGAAATGCGTGTGATTGGGCTACCGCATGCTAATTACTGTACGTATTCTTGCTTGACTTTCCTTTTGACTTAATTTTGGTGCCTCAGGCTTCACGATACCGACACTCTCGTTTTTCTATGTTCTATTTGCCCTTCTATGTCTCGTGAAAGAAACCCACGAGTCCTTTTATTAAGTAAGTGCAACATGCAATTGTAAAATGAGCTTCAAAAAATAGAAAAAAAATGAAGAAAAATAATAGGTTTTTATTTTCCAGCTTAGTGGGTTATACTTCGTTTCTATTCTTTTTATTATATGTTTTCCCTTTCATAATATGTTTCCGTTCCTCATGTCGATCACTAGCGAGAAAAATAAAAACAACGTTCATCGTGCTTCTCTTTCCAGATGGATGATGTATTGGATCGGATTCTGCACATCGGAACTTAACCTTTGAGTTCAAAGGAATGCAATTTAATTGGACACGTTTTATTGCACACACAGGCATGCAGGGAGGGCATCAAACGATGTGATGCATACGGCGTGTCGTTTTCTTTTCTACAATTGATTATTCTTTTCTACAATTGATTATATGTTAGAAGAGAGATGATGCCACCGTACGTTGGAGTCTCCAATCCGATCCGATCCGACCCCAAAAGGCAAAGATGCAGCTTTAAAAGTCGTTGTCATGGTGGGTTAATAGTCCAATTTAGGCTATTAAATCATGGATTTCCTTGTCAAGGTCGTGTGTAGAAATACCAAGACAGACACTTTACAAGAAACCTTTTGCCGCCAGCCTAACCAAAATATAATAATAGAACAAACAAACAAACAAACAAAATAGATGGATAAAAAATTCAATTCCAACTCACTTCTCTCTTAAGGAAGGACAAGAAAATTACAAGGAACCGTAATCTCTCTCTATTAAGTCGTTATTTTTTTTTATCTATCTTGTCTCTAACTTTAATTTTTTTTTTTTGATTGATTTTCATTCTAATTCTTGTAGAGTGTGAGAATTGAATCCCGCATCTATGACATTAACGTTTTTATCCTCTAATTTCTTTATCAACAAAGTTGCATGCCTACTGGCAAGCCTTTGCTCTTCACCATCGTCACGACCACCACCATCGTCAACCTGAAAGTTTCCCAAATTCGCTTTCTTCTAGGAAATATTCTGCAAATAATCATCCCCCATTTCCATTTTTCTTTTCACGTAAAATCCTTTTTCCTTAAATCAGCGTCTCTCTTCTGATCCTGTAACTCCTCTCTCTCTCTCTCTCTCTCTCTCTCTCTCTGTGAAAATGCAGAAAAGCCAACACATGCTCGATCTCTGCCCCTGAAAAAGGAAGGAGCTTCCCTCTCCGCAGGCTCAAATTCCGCGAACCCACCAAAAAGAAGGCCGAGAAGAGATAGAAAAATGCGGGCTTTCGCTGCTCCGGCAGAGTTCTTGATCTTCTTGGCCCTGGCCGCCTTGACACTGCCGGTGTCGGTGGTGGTGCACTGCGGCGCCGCCCCCCCGAGGACCACCGTCCTCCCTCTGCAGCGGGCCTTCCCGCTTGACCGCCGGGTCGACCCCGACTTGCTCCGAGCTCGGGACCGGGTCAGGCACGCCCGAATCTTGCAGACCGTGGTCGGTGGCGTCGTCGACTTCTCGGTCGAAGGCTCCTCTGATCCACTTCGCATCGGGTAACTTTCTTGTTTATGTTGCTGTTCTTGTTTTTTCAGGTTCTCTGCTTTGTGTTTGTGTGCTCCAAGTGGAAAGCAGTTGTGACTGTTGGAATTTGGCCTCTTTGGTACTGGGCGTCGTGAATTTTTCTGGTGGGTTTCTCTTAGATGCTGAAGGAGGTGGGATTAAAGTGGTGTGAGAAATCAAGATAACTGGGGGGAGTTCTTTCATTTTTCTTTTCTGATGAAAAAAAAAAATTGGTTACACAAGGGAGAAAGATGAGACATCTTTAAGAGGGAAAGCTTCTGCTTGCAGGGTCAATTCTTGGTTTCTTTAATGATTCTTACTAGCTCAAATATATGAGGGCTTCGAATTATTGAGATAGTGTCATGTTTATGCAAGTGTCATGTTTATGCATGTTTATGCAAAATCTCTGCTTGGACGTGAATGGACTTTGATATCCTCTCCACTGAATCTTATTTGACTTTAAATTATGGAAAGTTGAGCGTTTCGAATCTCGTTCTATGGAATGGTGATATTGTGCTTGTTTTCTTGGTTTCACGAGTTGAAATGTACCTGTGCACCGTCTGGCGAACGCGGTTAATAGGTAATCAAAGTTCAGAAATTGGGATTGACCATCTTCCTTGTGAATGTGGGCTTTATCATCAGGCTTTATTTTACAAAGGTGAAGCTGGGCTCTCCTCCAAAGGTTTTCAATGTGCAGATTGATACTGGCAGCGACGTGTTGTGGGTTACCTGCAGTTCCTGCAGCGACTGCCCCCAAACTAGTGGACTTGGAGTAATTTATATATCCTCCTTTTCATTTTCCCTGAACTTTGGTGTCTATAAAGACCGAAAGCAAAATTCTGATGTTCTGACTCTACTTGCATTGTACAGATTGAGCTCAGTTTCTTTGATTCGGCCAGTTCTTCCACATCTTATTTGGTCTCCTGTTCAGATCCTTTGTGTACTTCTCAAATTCAAACTATGTCAACTGAATGCCCTCCTCAAAGTAATCAGTGCAGTTACTCGTTCCAATATGGAGATGGGAGCGGGACAACAGGACATTACGTATCTGATGTGCTGTCTTTTGACATGGTTATGGGGCAGTCTTTGATTGCCAACTCTTCGGCTCCCGTTGTTTTTGGGTAAGGTGACATGACCTTTACGAAATTCTATGTTCTGCACTTTGGATTTAAACATGATCACTGAATTTAAGAAGATGATATAGGAACTTGTAATGTATTGTTTCTGGGAATTAAAACAGGTTATAGTTGTTTTAATGTGACTTTGTGTATGATGTCAGTAAACTACTATTTCAAGGACTGGCTAGGCAGGCTTGTCTTGACAAGTGATTTATTCGATCGATAGAATGATGTGCTTAAATGATCGAGCTAAAAAGTCATTTGCTTATATTGGCATTTACTTGGTTTCAGTGCTAACATGGCAAACTCGTATGAGGTCCTTTCAGGTAAATGTACATGGAATCCTGCAACATTTGTAACCATAATCTACAAGGACTGCCATTAGATTATAATCCATAATAGCATGACTCAGGACAAAACTGGACCTCTGAGTATTCTCACTTCTGTGGGTAGTGCATCTCGTGGTTGTTGCTTGGGTCCTAACCGCCTTATCTGGTTCTATGAAAATTAGGTGTAGCACCTACCAGTCCGGTGACTTGACTAAATCAGACAAAGCGATTGATGGGATTTTCGGTTTCGGGGGAGGAGATTTATCTGTTATATCGCAGTTGTCATCGCGAGGGATTACACCAAAAGTATTCTCTCATTGTTTGAGAGGTGATGGCAGTGGAGGGGGCATCATGGTTCTTGGTGAGATTTTGGAGCCAAGCATCGTATACAGTCCACTTGTCCCTTCCCAGTATGTTTACTTAACACCATTTCTCAATTTGAAACTGCTCCCTTTTTTGTGACAGTGTGTTTCTGCTAACTAAATCGGGTGAAGAATCGTCTGCATTCGGACCTCCATATTGCTTTTGTTTTATAGAGTCTTTTTGCCTAGTTTGTGATATTTGAGACTTATGTGAAATTATGTGGCTTCTCATGTACTTGTGTGTAGGCCACGATGACTCTGTGATATCACAGAGAAATGTATATAGGATTGAGTAATATATCTCTAAACTATTATGCACATTCCGCTATTATTATTCCTCTACGATTTTTGACATTATAGAAGATGCTCTATAATGGTGCGGTATGATCCTGAGCTTTTTGAACTGCTTCCACTTTCATATGGGTTGCAATTGGCAAACATGAAATGATTGGATGTTTTGCAATTTGGAAGAAGCATCTGGTTCAGATGCTAAGAAAGGTTTCTTACTGGTGATTGCAAGGAATGGTTGGTTATGAATTCAAAGTGTCTTCCTAGTATCACCTGATCCTTTCTTTGGCTCCAGCTATCACCTGACGAGTCTTGATCGTTGGCTAAGTTAAAATAATTTCTGATGAAACTGTCTGAGTGTTGGAGTGAAGTATTTTATTTCATAGAATTGACTATTGTATTATTTTTCTTTTGCTTAGGAGATGTCTAGTTCAGTTATCATTGCTTACCTATGGAATTCCTTCCTTTTTCTAATGTGCCTTAACTCATGCAAGATGGTGATTTCCAGCCTGTGAAGATTAGTTTATATCTTTCAGCAGGAGTCTGAAATCTAACCATGCAAACTCACTATTTCAGGCCTCATTATAATTTGAACCTGCAAAGCATTGCCGTCAATGGGCAACCATTGCCAATTGATCCGGCAGTGTTTGCAACGACAAACAACCGGGGAACTATTATTGATTCAGGAACCACCTTGACGTACCTTGTGGAAGATGCTTTTGATCCTTTTGTCAACACTGTGAGTCCAGCTTTCTGTTTGTTTCAGTAAAAAGTAAATCATATCTAATGTTGTCTGGTCAAAACAGAATCATACATAATGTTGAGTTTCGATCATTAGAAGCTAGCACTGGCTCTTTCTTTTTTAAGGCATTAGTTTGAGGAGGCTGGGTTTTTCGTGGATAACATACAAGGGATTGGAAGTAGGGAGTAAGAGAGCAAAAGGGAGTGCAACTGTGGTTGAAAATTCTCTTGTCTGAATGTTTTATATAGCGGGTCAAGTTAATGTTTCTTTCATCCTAGTAATTCTCGAAACCTAAATGGATCGCAAAGATCCAACGTTGTAGCACCATTTACCCATCTTCTTAATCTCATAGAAGTCTTGGATTAGGAGCTTGATGTGAACTAATTTGTAAGGTCAGACTTCTTCGGAAATGCTTTTCATCTGCAAAATGCTGTTGTTTTGGTACCCCTTTTTTCTTTAATCCTTTAGTCTGTTCATTCTAGGTTCCCACCATCTTTTTACTTTATTCTGTGTACAATTAGCATAAGAGATAGATGAATGGATTTGTGAATTGGGCACTGACTACTGCTGTTCAAACCTTAAGTACCATATCAAAGTTCTCCAAGATCCCACATTGATTGCTGTCATCCTGATCTTCAATCTTTGGGCTACCCATCTCCACTTTATGCAAGTCGATAGCTCCAACAATCCTGCTTTGTCTGTAATGTCCTAAACATGAAAAAACTTTATTTCTGCAGTGACATTATCTGTAGATGATAGTGCATGATTTCAATTTGATTCATCTGCAAAGTTATGTCGGTGAGATGTCTTATTATAATCAAGTTAACACTCTATGCAAGTTGAATTTTCTTTTTCCTCTTTAAATGCAGATAACCGCCACAGTTTCGCAAACTGTGACTCCCATAATTTCTAAAGGACGACAGTGTTTTCTAGTCTCTTCCCGGTTGGTTCTGTTTCTTAGTTTTCAAACCTTTTTATCTTTGAGGCTGTGCTATACATGGCAGAAGTTTGGTCCTTTATCCATTGATAACAAATATGTTTTGAATCTCTCTTTTTCAGTTTATCCGAGACTTTTCCTCCGGTTAGTCTCAACTTTTTGGGTGGCGCAACTATGTTGCTGAAGCCTGAAGAGTATCTTATAAATGTAGGTTTCACTGTAAGTTCTCGTTCTAGCCTTTTACGTAAGTTTCTCGCACTTTGTGGAATTTCATTAAGATCCGAGAAATCGATAATGGAGATTGTGATTTTTTGGCCAATAGGGACAATTATGACTCGACTCCAATAGCTCTTTTTGATACTTTACATGACAGGAAGGAGCTGCTCTATGGTGCATCGGTTTTGAGAAAGCACAAGAGGGGGTCTCAATTTTAGGAGGTGAGGATATAAAACTTCTAAATGCAAATATGGTGTCTTGCATCAGCATTTTCTGGATCCCATGCTTTTAACAGTGCTATATTACATGGAACAACAATCGTTTCTGTTTTTTCTTTCTGTATTTCTAATGAAAGTAACAAAGTTTGTTAGAAAACTGTGGCTGAACTTTTCCCCACAGGGGAATGCTTTCCTCCCTCAGACTTCTCCACACCCATTCTAGGTGTTGATTGCACGATAAAGCATGAAACATTGTTTTAATTCATTGGCATTTCACACACACTAATATGTCCGTATTTGTTAGATAAAAAAAAATCTAATATTTATATTTTATTTTATGACAATTAAATATCTATTGCATCCAGTTGGGAAATCCTGGTCTTGCAATCTAATGCTCTATTGTCTGGTCAACCAAATTTGCATCGTTAATAGTATTTGAAGTATTTGGGTGCTACAATACCTCAAAAACTTTCTAATGTAGACTCAAAATTTTGTTCTGTTCATGATGCAGATCTTGTCCTGAAAGATAAGATCTTTGTGTACGATTTGGCTCGTCAACGGATTGGATGGGCTCCCTATGATTGTAAGTTCTTCTATGCTTATTCCAATTATTCTTTAAAAAGTACACTCTTCCTGAATGTCTGTCCCATATCGAACATCTTGTCCCAGGTTCGATGTCTGTAAATGTCTCTGTAACATCCGGCAAGGACGAGTTCATCAACGCAGGGCAGCTGAGCATGAGCAGCTTCTCAAGAGACATGCTTCTTGAACTTTTGCCTATAGGATTGATAATACTTCTAATGAACGTTGCGCGAGCCATGGGGTTCCATTTTTTGTGATACTTGCTCGGTCTTTCTTTATTTGATTCTTTTCAATGTGTATTGGCCTGGCCGATGTTTTATTTAAGGTGCTGGGCGGGGCCTGTGCTATTATCTGGGCTGTGAGGATAGCTTGTAGCGTTATAAATTGTTTCCTCGGTTCTAAGGTGTGGAAAAGAAAAGGGGGGGTTGTATCTTGTTTGTCCCGCTTAGAAAGTTATTCGGCTTTCTCCGTGTAAAGAGTCTTCCTAGAGCGTTGCTAAAATTGTAAATGACCATTGTACCATGAGTCCGGGCTGGTGGAGGAAGGAGATGAGTATTGCAACTCTAGAGTTGCCTTGGCAAATTTAAATGAATGGAATTTGTTACTCGCGCCTTGATTGAATTCATAATCTATTCTTGATTCTATCGATCTCAATGTTGGGTTAGCAATTTCGGTCAGTTCAGTTTGCTTTGATTTCTCTTGTTATGGATGTATCGTCGCGATATTACCCTCTTTTTTCCAGCACCTAATTCAACTTTTCCCTGATACAAGAACGCATTCACTCCGACACAGCAGAGCCCCGATGTAGCGGGATGGTGTGCTCTTTTTTCTTTAGAGAGTGCATTCGCCAGTTCAAAGGTATTCTGGTGATTTTCCTGATCTCTGAAACTCTTAACCTGTATCGTCTTTGGCTTGTCATCCTGACCCTTTTTTGTGCGCTCTCCCTCGTGCCTGGACAAGTTACGAGTGTTGATAAAAACCTCATTTTCGTTAATCAACAGCTGAGATCAGAAGCAACGATGGAGTACTGTGTGGGATAGAGGATCCACTTCGTGTTTTTTGTTGGCTTAGATGTAAAAACTGCTTGTTTGTACAGACCGAGTATGTTGTCAAATTATCTTTCACAGATGTGGCGTTGGTTGATTTATATGGTGTCGGGAGGCACTGTATCAACAATACAAGTGATTTATTAAGAGAGAAAGAGGAAGAGAATCGTCTGAAATAGGAGTGATTTGTTGAGTGATTCATAAATGAACTCCTACCTCCAAATAGCAAATGGTTACTCCGACATGGTTACGTAAGCACTCGTTTTGGGGGTTGGCTCATGTGAGTCAAGTCAAGTCATCACGAACAAATATGCGAGTAGGATACGCGGATGAACTAGGTTTGTACCCGATCCGATAAGGGGCATGTAGTGATTGCTATAATTAAAGAGCTCGGACGAGATCGCTGGTCTAGGCAAGCTTAGATTTGGTAAGAGTGGATCAAATCACACATCGAATAGAGGAGTATCGCCAGGCGATTTAGGTCATCAGAGGATGATAGTTCATTATCACGGGAGAGACAATGTTGAGTGGTTTACAAATAAACCCCCACTTCCAAATGGTATATACCTTGAGTCAAGGGGAGCGAGAATCTTTTAATAGTTTTAAGTCCACATGATCACTTTCAAAAGTATACCAAAATGCAGACATGATATGATGGCTCCATTAAGGAAATGCATTCCCAAGGGGCTTTGGGCTCCGAAGTCTCGCCGCTCAACAAATTTTTTTTAGAGCTTTTGAAAGATGCAATTACATTTCCAAAGGCCTTTGACCCAAACTAGGTCTAGAGGTGTTCTGAGCTTTGAATATTTCTAGAATGTAAATACATTTTTTTTTCAACTTTGTCCTCACTAAACTTTCATAATTCTGGAAATGTCTTTACCTCATGCAATGTCATTGGCAAGAATCCGGCGAGGCATAATCTGGCTGCTAGTAGCCTCACTTGAGGTCACAGGACCTTAGGCAAGGTTGCTGAGGCCAGATCTGGTGGCTGGTACCTATACTTGGCCTTGCCGGTTGTTGAGTCCTTCAATTGGTTTTTTTTTTCTAAATAAAAGCAAAATTGCTTTACAAAAGTGTGATTTTTCCAAACACCATTTAAACCAAAGTTGTTTCCCAATGCACTTTTTAATTATAATTTACCAAACACAACTTGAATTTCGAAAAAACCCATTTAACTTAAGAGGGAAAAGTATCAAAAAAAATTCTAAACCTTTTGCATTGATGTCAATTTAGTCCTAAACCTTTTTTGGTGCCGATTCAGTCCTAAACCTTTTGTATTGATACTAATTCAGTCCTAAACCTTTTTATGGTACCAATTCAGTTCTAAACTTTTTATATTTGTGCCAATTCAGTCTTAAACCTTTTGTTTTTATGCCAGTTCAGTCATTCCAGCCAATTTTGGCTAGATTTTACTAACGTTGATGCCAGCTGGTCGTCGGCTGGTCACTAACATTGACGTGGATAATTTTAATAATATTTTAATATTTTTTTGAATTTTTTTCTTTTTTTTTCCCCTTCCCCTCCCTCCTTCCTTCAGCTGGTCGTCGGGTTGGCGACCAGCCAGAGGCTAGAGGTCAGCATCGGCGAGGACGACCTCGCCAGCGATAGTGAAGGTGAGCCTCGCCATGGCTCGCCTTTGTTGGCGTCGGCTGGAGGAAGGAGGGAGGATAGGGGAAAAAAAGAAAAGAAAAAAATTCAAAAAAAATATTAAAATATTATTAAAGTTGTCCACGTCAGTGTCGATGATCGGTGACCGGCCGGTTGGCATCCACGTCAGCAAAATCCGATCAAAATTGGTTGGAAGGATTGAATTGGCACAAAAACAAAATATTTAGGACTGAATTGACACAAATACAAAATGTTTAGGATTGAATTGACACAAAAAAAGTTGATAACTAAATTGGCACCAACGCAAAAGGTTTATGACTGAATTGGCACCAAAAAAAGATTTATGACTAAATTGGCACAAATGCAAAATGTTTATGATTTTTTGGCACTTTTCCCTAACTTAAGACTTCGTTTGTTTCGTGGAAAATATGACATTTCTGAAAAATATTATCCAAGAATTCTTTTAGGAAATTAACAATATTTTTCGGTATTTGGCTGAAACCTGAAAATGAACTGGAAAATATTTTACGTCATTTGGTATGGAGAATCTAATTTGGCTTTCCAAAATAGACATACACTATTAAAGCATTAAGAACTTGCACATAAGTAACTTGGAAATAGGGTATGGGCACTAGAGTCCCATGTCTGGGCGCAATGGACCTTGACTAGGGGCGTCGAGATAGGGACACGGGTACATGGGTCCCAAGCTTGGTCTCGATGGACCCGAGCACGAGCATCAGAGTCTTGGGCCTGACCTTAATGGACTCGGGCATGGCCTTTGTGGACCTAGGCCCTGGTATTAGGGCTTGGGTGCCAAGGATTTGAGCATTTGCACCGGGGTCACAAGCCCTACCTTAGTGGACCTGGGCCCAGGAGTTGAAGATCTAGTCTTGGACACCAAAATCCCAAGAAATAGCGTTGGGGTTCTAAGCCCAAGCGTAGAGTTTCTGATCAAGCATTGTTACTCAGTCATATTGTGAAAAATAATTTTCAATTTTCTAAAAAGAAAATCATTTATCTTCCTCAATGATTTCTGTTAATTTATTTTTGTAAGCGAATCAAATGCTAGGAAATGAGAAAAGAAACAAATAGAGCCCAACAGCCTTTGTATTTTCCCAAAGATCTTTTTCAAAAGCCGAAACAAACACAACTGAATTGACTTTCCAACAGTAATATCTAGACTGTCGGCGACTAGTGGCGTCACTACGATTTTTTGAAAGGGGTCAGGGGGGTTGCCTCTGTTTAAGATTGTCCTTCGTGAGATGCATCAACGATTTCGGTGTGTAATTAAAAAAAGACACAGTGTGAATCAAAAGAAAGACAATTCCGTAACTTATTTTTTTGTTGTTCGAGGGAGATCTTCGGGAGGGATAGAATGGGGTTTTAGAACAATCATGATCAAATATTTTCATGGTGCTCGCAAGATGCTAAATTAGGCACCATTTATTTCGCGGAAAACATTTTCCTCATTTTCTGGCATTTGGATCGCTTATGAATATGAGTCAACAAAAAATATATTTCTAGTCAACGGAGAATCTATACTTAAATTCAGGAAAATAATTTTCTATTTAAAAAATCGAAAATTATTTTCCAAAATATGGTTAAATGTCAGCGCTTGGACAAAAACTCTATGTTTGGGCATGTCAACCCCAAAGCTTGTTCTCGGACCCTTGACAGCGACCTCAAGCTAGGTTTGCTAGGGCCCAATGAGGCCAAGCCCGAGTCCAAGACTTCGGTACTATTGCTTGACCCCTCAGCGCCCTGGCCCGGGTCCACGAAGGCTAGGCTCGAGCCCCTGTGCTCATGCCTAGATCTCTAACACTTGGGCTCAGGTTTATTGAAGCCGAGTTTAGGTCCACATTGCCCGAGCCCGAGACTGAGTTCATCAAGACCGGGATCGTGACCTAGTGTTAGTTTGGGTCCCCGGCGCCTGAACCCGTGTCAAACTAGGCTGCGCCCATGTCCATTGAGGCCGGAACTTGGTCCCTAGCACCCATGCCCATGTCCATCGAGGCCGAGCCTAGGACCACAATGCTCGTGCCTAGGACCCCGACGCATGGGGCCAAGACGGCGTCCCTGCTCGGGTCATCGGCACTTGGGCCCGAGTCTCGAGTCCATCAAGGCTGGGTTTGGGACACTAGCGCCCACTAGGTCAATCAAGGCCAAGCTTGAAACCTCGGTGCCCACACCTGTGTCCATTAAGGTTGGGCTCGATACCTCAATACTCGAGCCTCGGTGCCCGACACTCATGCTCGGGTCCATCAAGGCTAGGATAGGAACCTTTGAACCCGAGTCCATTTAGGTCAAACCCAAGAGCTTGGTGCTTGTACCCAGTTCCCCAACAACCTATGCACAAATTACTAGCTCCCGAATAATATGCTTACCAAAATGATGGAAAATATTTTCCATTTTAATTTCAGGTTGTAGTCAAATACCGGAAAATGTTGTCATTTTCCTGAAAAATAGTAAAAAATATTTTCTGAAGATGTTACATTTTTCGTAAAACAAATAGAGCTTTAGTATAATTTAAGCTTGAAATTGAAATCAAAAGTTTCAAATCTACAATGATTATCTTCTCTGCGGGGGTCGAAATATACAGACGACAATATTATATAATGTCACTTGTATCCTTATAGCTAAAGAGGAATTTCTTTCATACTTTACACATCCAAACCGCCAATAATAATAGTCACTTTGGTAGGTAAGGTAACTAAGTTACTTTTACTACGTATTAGAGCATACGCACTAGTGAGTTGCTACGTGAGAGGTATGATAGTGCAAGGGAAGGGTTTTAGTAGAAATAATTACACACTACCAAAAAAATTATCTACTCAAATGCATAGAATTATCATAGAATCATGGGGATATTTTAGAAAATTTGAGAGTAGATACCATTTAAAAAAAGTTAAAAAAAAAAGTTCTCTTTATTAATAGTATAAACACATTAAGAATCAGTATAGACTTAGGGCGTGAATGAAAACTAAACTCTTCTCGGGCCCAATTTTTGGCTAGAAATAGATTTTGCTACTTCTATTCTTTTGACGAGTTTCTAAGTAAAAAGTAGCATTTCATAACGACACAAAATTTATGTTCCTATAATAGAAATTCGTTTGATAGGTTATTCTTAAATTTTTATTCTCGATGGGCGACTAACAGGTGGGGGCGGGCGGCAGTGGGCGGCGGGCGACGATGGGTGGTGGGGGGCAACGAGGGCGAGCGATAAGAAGAGTTGTTATTTTTTTTTTCTAGAAATAGAAAGTAAAAAAAAAATATTTCTCATTTCTGTTCCAAACCTATTTCTCGACTAAAAATTTTCTTGGAAATAAAAAAATAAAATTGCGTTGCCAAACAAATTTATGTTCTAAACTTGTTCATAGGAATAAAAAAATAGAAAAACAAACAAACATAATGGTTATCATTTGCGCCCTTAGATAATGAAAGTTATTTCTTTATCATGTTTTTATAGCCTCTTGTATGTAGGGAAAATTATAACAAAATATAATTTAGTGTCGAATTAGATTTCACAAGATTTTTTTAAAATTTCTTCTTTTTCTCAGCAAAATTGGTAAGCTGTTGTCTAAATTTGACTCATTTATTATGTAGAAGTATCTTTTACTTTAATCTTTAATTCTATATAGATGTGCATTTTTAAAAAATCCTCCAAATTGAGAAATCATGACCAAATATTTTTTTCCCATTTTGATTTTATGTTTTCCCCTTATCCAAATGTGGACGGCATTCTTTTGACTCGATCATGAACTTATTTGGCGCCTGAAAGCGATCTAAACCATACAAGGGTTTCCAATGGCTACTCAAACCACTAAACTTTCAAGTCAAAATTAACTATAATTATCAAACAAAATTAATCTTATTGAATGTCGGATGTTTAGGCACTAAAATGAAATTGGCAGACAAAAGTAACTCATTCGCGTAATCTAGCAAGTGGGGTTTCAATTAATTTTAGTCAATTAAGTCAAAACTTGTTAGTTTTGCCAAGTGCACTTAATTTCATTAAAGTGTCGAACCGTTTGATTGTGTAAATTAAACATGCCGTAGGCCTGGGATATTAAACCTCATCTAAATTAGAGGCGACAATTTTGACATGACATGAGAACATGATCCAAACATAATACCAATACCAATTCACTCAAAGAAAACGCTAACCTGATACAACACAGTTTACCTCAAATTAGACATGCATGGATTCAAGCATTATTTTAGCTTTGGATTTATACCATGAAAAATTTCAAATTGATACGCTTGAGATAAATTTACCCCAAATTAATTATTTGATAACGGAAAACCTCAAACTAGTATATATGTGACAAATTTACTCTTTGTTAATTTTCGTTAAATTTTATGGTTAAATTTTTGAGTTAGATGACATGTGACAGTTGACGTGTGTACCAGTTGGGTTTTACCTTCATCTGTCACAGATGTATTAGTTTGTGATTTTTTGTGGTATTAATCTAATTTAATTGAAACTAATGAAGGGCAAATTTTTACAAGTATATCGGTTTGTGTTTTTTTGTAGTAAAAAAATTAGTTTGGGGTAAATTTATCGCAGGTGTACCGGTTTAGGGTTTTCGTGGTCAAAAAATTAATTTGGGATAAATTTGTCACATGTGTACCAATTTAGGATTTTTCGTGGTATTAACTCTTCAATTTTTACTCATTTTTTCCATTTCAAAAAAATGCACTGTAATAATCACATTCGAGTACTCGGTGTTAATGCAATGAGCCAACACGAATCGTCACGATCGCCGCAATACCCCAAAAAAAAAAAGAAAGAAAGAGAAAAAAAATGGAGGTGCAAAATTCAAATAGATAATTTACTAAGGTAAAAAAAAGGCATAAACTAGCTAGGAGAGAAGAGGGAGGAGAAAAAATACAAGGACGTCCGTCGTCTTAGGAGGGTAGCGTCACCTCCCAGCGACGATGGGTGAGAATCTACGCCTGTGGCGCAACGTGGCCGGTCTTTGAACTCCGTGGGCCCCACGTTTACCCGCTTCCCCCTCTCTCGCACGCTCGCACGAAGAAGTCAACGGCTTCTCCTCCTCTTTCCGCACGTGTGACCCGGTCGATCCTTCCCTGTCGCGTGGTCAAAATGTCTCTCGTTCTAATTACCATAATGCTGAATTTCCGAATATAAATCTGTAAATAAATAATTTTAAATGGTCATATCGTAGGAACTGCGAGTATGATCGTATCTTAGTACGAACACATAAATTGTAATGTGATTACTGGTCCATTCATCAACTTAAATATTTATTGCTCAATTAATTACTAATTACTCGATGATTGATTAGACTAAGGTATTTATTAAAAAGAGCCGGGCTTTTCTTTTTGTTTTGCATATTTTATTCTAGTGCTCTCGATAGTAAAATGTCAAACATAACGGAGTAACGGGGCTTTGTCCAGTTAAACAAAACATCGTAGTAATTATTATAACCGTAACGGGTATTACATTACAGCCTTTGCTATTCTTATAAATAAATTGCCGTGAATGGTATTAACTCTTTTATGTATAAATTGGACAAAACATGCACTTGATACGATTGTCAATTTGCCATGCGGCGGTTTAGGAGCGCTTAAGAATGTATCCTAGTTAGTTTTGAGCTTATTAATTTTTTTTATATTGGTCATAATCCATAATTACAACATTGTTCGTGAAAGTGATTATCGAGCAATTGATTAATGATAACTCTCTTGAGTTTTGTAGTCTCTTCATGTGACAATACGCTGACCTGTTTACAAAACCGACAACACTTTTATATGTAACGGCAACAGTGTATGATACTTCATTTAATCCATTTGGTAGGCATACGTTAACTACAAAAAGAACAAAAAAATTGTATCTCCCCTCAAACTTGCATTTTGCTATAGTCATTAGCCTCTAACTTTTATTAATTAATTTCGTTAGCATTTGCCATGAATATGACTCGGGGTGGTATTGAAAGTGCAATTTCTACTTCTCGCTTGTACTATATATCCTTTCTCTATAAGTTTAATTAAACAGTAGATATACCACCAAAAAGGAAAAATTGCCAACATTCACCTAGAACTTACCAGATTAATATATTCAATTAGGAACGAGCTGTATAATATCGCAAACGGAAAGATTATAAAATTAAAGAACTAATTTAAGAAAACTTTCTCCAATGTGGCTTTAAGTAAGAAAATATGCTATATCTCTCATCCGTTCGAGGTGACTTTTAATTGCATAATGTGGCGCATTTATATTTTAAATATTATACTTACTGATTTAGTGTAACTACTTAAGAAAAAAAATTAGAATTAGAACAATTTGAAAAAATAGTGAAATTACAGAGATGAAAAGTAGAAGTTTTCTTGATTTAGTTTTTTTAATATATATGTAACAAGTATTTTATAATTTAGCTGTCGAAATGACTTAAATAATAAATTTGGGTTAGTGAGAGAATTTTTGCCTTTTTCTGTATTCAATTTTTGCCTATTTCAACTAAGAACAAAAAGGAATTTCAATAAAAGAATTAAGAAGAAATTGCACTTTACTTCCTAAAAGTCACACTAATTACACATGCCAATTAAAAAATTGACTAGCTTTTCTTTTCTTTTTTTATAAGTAAAAGGGTGAAAAAGAGTGACTGACCCAAGCAACCCCTCCGGGCATTACCATGAAGTTTGTGCCGAATCCATCATCATAGCCCCACCGAAATGCTAACGGTTAGGATTCTCTCTACACGAGGTACACTGAGACTAGATGACGTAACATGAATTGTTCAGAGGTTCATTCAAAATGTGGCATCAAATTTGTGATCTCATGGAAGACTAGTGACCTGTTTACCATTAAGTCAACCATCTCAGTGGCAAAAAAGTTAACTAACTTAAACGATTGAAACAAAATGCAAGTTAAGGAGGTAAAAATATATATTGATTCATTGTCTATATACCATGTCTGATTTTAAAAAATTCAAGGAGATAAAAGTAAACTATTTATGTCATTGAATATAACATAAAATATGTTTAACTATTTAAATTTCCAAAATTATTCAACATATTCCAAAATAAATTTCTTTATGAGATTACGCTGAATGATACTCAATAATTGCCCGGATTGCTTCCTAAAAGGTGAAGATTTATGTGCTGACCGGGAGATTCGGAAGGTTGTGCCTCTATATGCTTTGTTCATCGAGGTGAATTCGATTCATACAAAGATTGTTTGGTTGTCTTTATTGACGCTAGTCTTGAAAGCAGACACAGGTAATGTGCAACGAAAAAGAATAAAGCAATTTTCAATGTTTTGATAAGTATACGGCACTTGAAACATTTCATCTAACTTTGAAAAATTGATTTAAATCGTTACAGAATTTCGACCTACTTAGATTAAGAATGTTTGAGGAGTTTGAGGGATCACTATGTAAGAATCCCAAGTACTTGTAAAGTAAGAATTTTCTCCACAATGCACTATTTGATCTATTTTATAGTGAATTATTTTTTAAGGATTTGTAAGGAATTTTTTTTAAGGATTTTTACGCTGAAAAATATCCTGACCATGTTATAAAACCATTATCTTGTTAATCATTATTTTTTATATTTAGTATATTTTCTTCATTTAGTAGACTAAAATGAGGATAATGCTAGTGATTTGCCTTTTCTTGTGCCTTATAAATCACTTATTGGAACTAGGACAAAGAAGTAACTTCATAAATATTTAATGAGAGATTACATTGTATCTCCGCAAGACATATGCAAGTGTTAATTGGACGAATGGTCGTAATAAAATGCAAGTTCAAGAAGTAAAATATCTATTTTTAAATTTAAATTTAATACGTATCGCTTCCAAAGTTCAAGGAGATAAGAATGAATTTTTCAGTAAAATGAGATTGCGGTTGTAAATACCAAATAATTGTCCGTTGGCTTCATTTAAGAAGTACGTAGACAATATTTAAGCATTCATGCGTCTTATTTTGAATAAAAAAGGAATTTGTCTTGTAATTCCATAGGAGTTTAATAAATCACATTGTAAGAATCTCAAGTTCTTTTAAAGTAAATTCTATTTTTTTAGTAGAATATAATAGAACAAAAAAAAATTATCATATCAATGACTAGTATGGGCTTTTAAGGAACTTTTCGTATAAAGATTTTAGGTACAAAATAAATTTCAAGCGCGGTTTATATAGATCAAACAAGATCATCGATACGGAAAGTCAATTATTTCATTTACCACACGAGAAAGGTCGAGATATAAGAATACCATGCTTGGAACTGAGGATCTAATTTAAACATTTATGATGTTTCCATATTTCATTCCGACTAAAATGGAAATGTGACATCAACGCCGTACAAACCTTGGATCAATAAAATCAAAATTCAACAACACCTTTTATGCTGCGTTTGGTCGTTTAGATTTCTAGCCAGAATAAGACTGGATATGATAGAATATGAAATCCAATGGATTTACTATATCCTATTTACTGTTTGGTGAATCGCAGAAATAAAGCCAGATATTTTCACATATTAACATATTCATTATTTGCTATGAATATCATATCAGTGTAAATGAATCTAAAAATTGCATAAACAGAAATGATTAAAATCTCTTACGACAGTCTTACCTACTTCATCTTTATTTGCTTATTTTTTTTTATCATTTTTTCTTCTTTTTTAATTATTTTATTTTTATTTCTTTTTCGCCTTCCATCATTCTCTAATGAAACTTTATTAAATAGTAAACTATACTAATATTCCTAAAATATGTAATAAATATAAATACATTAATATTGATTTATATATATGAAATTTATATCACAAGATATAAAGAAATTTTGAATATATAAATAAAAATAAGAATAAATAAAAACGAATTTTTTTATGTTATTTTGAATTTTTTATATTAAAATTCAAATATTATTTATATTCAAATATTATTTTAATTTTATTAATTTAACAAGTTTGTTATTCGAGAAAATTAACTTTTATATTATGGTTATTATAAATCCTATCCACCTTTATCCCACCTCATCCATGTGATAATTTTATCCGGGTTATACCCCTCATATATCCGACTTTATCCTATCTTGGGAAGACACTAAACACGGGATAGGATAAAATTTATCCTATTATGAATTTTATCCCGACTATCAAACGTAGCCTTAAGGATTTCGAGTGAATTTAATTAAACCAAAAATATCTGGAACTTAGTAACCCAAAAGAGGGCAAAAAGAAAAACGAAAAAACGAAAAGAAAAAAGGGTTAATACCACGAAAAACCCAAAACAAGTACACTCGTGTCAAATTTACCCTCCGTTAGCTTTTATTAAATTTTACTGTCAAATCGCTTTGTTAAATGACACGCGGCAACTGACGGATGTACCAGTTTTGAGTTTTACTTTCTGTTTATCACAGATGTACCGGTTTGCAATTTTTTATGGTATTAATCAAATTTAACGAAAATTAACGGAGGGTAAATTTGTCACAAATATACTAGTTTGGGATTTTTGATTGTCAAAAAATTAATTTGATGTAAATTTATCATAGATATACCAGTTTGAGATTTTGAGATTTTTCGTAATATTAACCTCACAGAACGGTACAAGAAAAAATCACCGTACTTCGAACATGACAACAACAGCTTTCTTCGTACCCTTTCGGGGGAGAAACAGAATAAAAAACGAAATCCATAATTTCCTAAAAAACCCACCTTCGCTTCGTTTCCTTTTCCAAAATTTCCTCTTTTTGCTCGTTCCGACCAAAAAAAAAAAACAAAATCCTTCTCTTCCAGCTTTTTTTTTTTTCTTTTTTTGTGTCGCGGGGGCGATGACGGGGCGCGTGGTGGGGACCTCCACGCGCTGCTTCAGAAACGTCGTCTCCTTCCGGCGTCTTCTCTTTCTCTCTCTCTCTTCCTGCGGCAGCATCCATCCATCCTTATTCCTTAATAGGCAACGGCTCAAACCACCCTCCTGCGTCCATGCAAAAAACACACACACACCAAACACAACACAACACAACACAACGCCATCTCTCTCTCTCTCTCTCTCTCTCCCCACGTTTCTCACCAATCTCTCTCTAACTCTCTCAGTCTCCCTCTCATTCAATACCATTCATTCAATCAGCCTCCTCCCCCTCTCCCTCCCTGAAACCGACGCCGAAGCCGAAACCGAAACGCCGTCTCTCCGATTTGCCGGATTTGGGATCGACCGACTGGACGACCGGCCTCCCCGTCGAATTGGGCTCTCTCTCTACGATCGGACGGGCAGGGGACGAATGGCGGTTCCAGCGACGATCGCCGCGCCGGCGTCGCTCTACGTCGGGGACCTCCACCCGGACGTCTCCGACGGGCTCCTCTTCGAGGCCTTCACCGAGTTCAAGAGCCTCACGTCCGTCCGCGTCTGCAGGGACTCGTCCTCCGGCAGGTCCCTCTGCTACGGATACGTCAACTTCATCTCCCCCGTCGATGGTAAGAGTTCCGATGTCCCCGGTTCGATTCGATCCGCGCCGCGCTCCCCCTCGGGGGAATTCCTTCTCCGCTTTCTTATGTGTTTTCGGTAATCCTGGCAATGCCAGGAATTTTTAACGAGAAAAAAGGAGAGCAAATTCTCTCTGGCTGATTGATTGGCGCGAGACAATGGTCATCTTTCTGTCAGTGCAATTGGATTTTTTTCATACTCATATATATATATTTTTTATGATAAACCAAAGATGATCACTGCACTTGGCTGTTGAGATAAGAGTGTCGTGGTCGGATAAAGTTTCTGCCGTTTCTGATTTGCCAGAACATGTTGTTTTGTTTGTCTGGTTCAGTGTGAATTCGACAGGACAATGTTGGATTTGCATTCTTAGTTTAGTCGGCCTTTGTTATTTGTTATTATTATATAATAGTATCTTTTATTTGCCAGGATTTCGATCTGTATTGATGTATTTTTGTTGAGAGCGATCTCGCCATGTATGCAGAACAATGCCTACAAAGGGAGCTGATGGGCTTGGTGGGGTTGTGATGTTTATCTAAATATATATACACACGCCCACATGTTTTGCAAGGTTCTTATATTTGAAAGTAATAGGATGTTGCAGGAGTTTCTATCAAGCACCAATGAAATGTATATATCTGAAATTATAATTATGTGGGTGTATGTAAGCGTGGCATATCTGAGGCAAAGTTTTGTATTTTTCACTGAGAAACCGCCGGGAGAGTTGAAGGCATTGATTGATCTTTAAACATTCAGAGTTATAATGTAGTCATCAAGCTCTACTGCTACATACTGTTTTCCCTAATCAGTTTCTTTTTGAAGTAACATCTGCACAGATCATGAATTTATAAACCTCCATTCCTAAAAGTTTGCCTTCTTGTTTCCCTCTTTTGGTGGTTGATTAAAAGAAAAAAACTGGAAGGAGTTGATAATAAAAAATTTAGAATATTTGAGAGGAAGAATTGGATTTGTTACAAGCTGTACGGATTGTTTCAGCTAAATAAGTTTATACAGCATTCATCAGAATGTTATCTCCTTCTATTGGTCCTTCGATATCCTGCACCCTATGCTAAACCAACTGCAATATCCAACTCTCGTTCTCCTCCTCCTGCTCGTGGATACTATGGGAGAAGAAATGCCCATGTTCACCAACTAATCTATCGTAATTAGTTTGTCTCACTGCTATTTTATTTGATGAACCTAACTGAAGAAGTGTTCTATATGTTCGTTACTTCTGATGTGTTGCTTGTGGTCATCTTATTAATAGTGCTGTGAAAGTACCAGTATTGTTACAATTTTTCGATAATAATCGTGCTCCCATTTGACAGCAACACGTGCTATTGAGACCAAGAACCACGCTTTGCTGCATGGGAAAGTTATAAGGGTTGCCTGGTCATGTCGCGATCCTGATGCAAGGAAAAATGGAAAAGCAAATGTATTTATAAAGGTATGTGCTTTCAATTTCTGTTTGTAGAATCTTATGTGTACTTATCATGTGTGTACATCGAATAGATGTTTTTCTAATGACTTGGCTATTTATGGTCAGAACTTAGCTGATTCGGTTGACAATGTTGGACTGGAAGATATGTTTAAGAAGTTTGGCGATATCTTGTCTTGCAAAGTAGCCATGTCTGATGATGGGAAGAGTAGAGGGCATGGCTTTGTGCAATTTGATAGCGAGGAATCTGCAAATGCTGCTATAGAAAATCTAAATGGCTCTGATGTAGGTGGCAAGAAGATGTAAGTAGTTCTGCTCTTCATTCGTTTGGCAGTTGATTACGATTTTTCATATTGGTGGAAGCTGGCATTATTTGGAGCTGATCCATCTCTTGTTTCTCAACTGGTATTGGTAATTCTGTTGCACAGCTATGTGGCGAAATTTGTCAGGAAGGGTGATCGTGGTCTGCTGACTGCTGATGCTAAATATACAAATCTGTATGCGAAGAATCTTGATCCAGAGGTCACAGAAGAGGTTTTGCAGGAGAAATTTTCTGAGTTTGGAAAAGTCACCAGTTGGGTCATTGCAAAGAATGATGATGGAACCTCAAGAGGTTTTGGATTTGTGAATTTTGAAAACCCAGACGATGCAAAAAAAGCTACAGAGACTCTGAATGGAACACAGCTTGGTAAGCTACAGTGCTCAAAGAAGCTTAGTAGAGGATTATGCACAATCCGCCTTTCTAAATTATATGCTCTCGTACAAAACAGGCTCGAAAGTTCTGTATGTAGCCAGGGCGCAGAAAAGGTCTGAACGCAATGAGATACTACGTCGACAGTTTGAGGAGAGACGCAAAGAGCGAATTCTCAAGTACAAGGTAGAATTTGTTGCTGTTGCTTTTTCTTTAACTTCGCTAGTACGTCGTCATTTTTCATTTACTTATGATTGCTTTTGCTTCATATTTTAGGATTCAAATGTCTATATCAAGAATATCGATGATGAAGTCACTGATGAGCAAATTCGAGAACACTTCAGTCAGTGTGGCACGATTATCTCTGCAAAAGTGATGCGAGATGACAAAGGATTAAGCAAGGGTTTTGGGTTTGTTTGCTTCTCCACTCCAGAGGAGGCCAATAAAGCTGTAAATAGTTTTTATGGTAAGCCTATTTTGTTTACTTAATGAGTGAAAAATTCGAATATACCATCCTTTTTCACGATCACTAATGAAGGATTCCACCTTATATTAGCAAGTTATATTTTGAGCTTGAAGAATTTTGTGTTTTCCTCTTCATGTGACATGAATTGAGTGCATGACCGGAGACCATCTGGGGTCATAGTCCCAAATTAATAATTTTTTAAAACCAAGTTTGACGTCGTTATCCAGAATACCAGTCACTACAACATCTGCATCATGGCTAGACTCTACTGTATGCGGTTACAATCTAAATATGATTGAAACTCAAAAGTATGAAACAATAATGTAGTAGGAGGAAGATGTATAGGCCAGTTCGTGGTTCTTCTGTTCAATGATAACAATTTAAACTTCCTGGGAAAACTGGGGAGGCGATTTTGTTGGTGTTCTTTTTGTTAGTTGTGATTTTGGAGCAATGCCATATAAAATATTAGGTTTGGACAGAATATTAATTTATATAAAAGATCCATTTCGAGAAGATGGATATGTATTACTTACCAATGTCATCTAGTTTTACCTTTTTTTCTCCCCATGGTTAAGCATGTTATCTCATTACTTCATTGTAAATGAATATTTTAATCAGAGATTACGCTCCTCTGTCCCTGAGTACTTTCGATTTTTCTTTTTAATTTTCTTGAAATAATGCTCATACAACCAAGTTTTGCCTCATTAAAAACCTAAGGGCACATCATTTAGTTTTAGTTCTTTGTTAGGGACTTGGATCATCCAAGATAATTAATAGTTTGCATACTGACAAACTGTTCCTGTTGGTCTGGTTTATTTGCTTTATTCCATCTGAAGCTTGGAATTCTCTCTTCTTGGTTTGAAGGTTGCATGTTTCATGGAAAGCCACTATATGTGGCTATTGCTCAAAGGAAAGAGGAAAGGCAAGCACATCTGCAGATTCAGTATACACATCAAATACCTGGACTAGCAGGAGCTTCAACCGCTGTTATTCCTGGTGGATATCCTCCATTTTACTACACAGCTCCTTCTAGTCTTATTTCTCAAGGAGCTTCGCGCCCGGGTTTGATGTATCAGCCAATAGGACTGAGGCCAGGCTGGAGGAGTCCTGGATTTCCTCACCCAGCTAGACCAGGCTTTCAACCTTCTTTTCCAGTTGTAAGAACAAGAGCCTTTTAGTGATGTTGCAAATGTTGTGTAGGGAATGTTGGGCAAAATATTTTCTTTCTTTTTTCACCGTTTAAATGATTTGTTTGAGCCAGCAAAAAAAATGGAATTACTGTATGATTATGGCTTCTACTTTCCAGATTCCCAGCACTCCAAGAGAGAACAGAAACAACAGAGGAAGGATGAATGGTGGCATTGCTCAGTCTGCACCACACATTCCACCCTTGCAGCAGTCGACTCAATATGTAGCCACTGCAAAAGATTCAAACAATAATCAGGTGCTCCTTTTTAATGTCTAACAATATAATGGTGATGATTCGGTTTTGCTAATTTGCAGTTCTCCTGCTATCACATCACTTATATGAGATGAGATATTATTGAAACTGCCAAGAATTAGGTGCTATTTGAAATCATAGAGATTCAAAGAATTATTTTGCCAGAGATTTGGCTTGTGTCCATGTGAAGGTTTTTGATTGAATTACTTGGTACTTGAATTCGCATCGCTTGAATTGGCTCATAGAGTTTAATGACTTTATTGCATATATAGATGAAGAGATTTTTAGAGACATCAACAGTCGGAGCCGCAATTGTACCTTTAAAAAGTGTTTGAGAGACGATGTTCAAAGACTACATCATATTTGTAGACTTGTACTTGCTTCTCTGGTTGTTGTATGTGATACATATTGTAAATTTTGCATTCGTGTGGACTGCAGCACGGAAGGAATGCTAGATATGTGCCAAATGGTCACTCTCGCGAGACAAACAATGGAGCAGGGGTCACCTCTTCTGTTCCTGATTCTGCTGGATCTGGTCAACAAGGGACCGAAATGCTAAGTAGCATGCTTGCTGCTGCATCCCCCGAGCAGCAGAAACAGATACTTGGGGAGCGTCTGTACCCACTAGTCCAGAAACACAAGGTAAAAGTTTAATCAAGTAATAGTTCGACAGGTTTGCTTTGCCTGAAACAATTATGACTTCCAATTTACTCTATGACCTCCGTTTTGCTGGAGGATGATGTGGTGCATTCAGTTAATGACGATGATCCCACAGGAACCAAAACTTCAAATATGTTGCCCCGGTTGGCATGACTTATTCTCCAGTTTCCTCGTACATGTATCTGCTGTCAATTTAGAACTGAACTATGTCCACTTGAACATTACAGTGCCGGTAACTTATAGTGTTTTATGTCTACTTGCAGCCTGATCTTGTCGCGAAAATTACCGGGATGCTTTTGGAGATGGACAACTCAGAGCTGCTTCTGCTTCTGGAGTCTCCCGAGTCACTGGCTGCCAAAGTGGAAGAAGCTGGAGAGGTTCTCAAGCTCTCAAAAACCAAATCCTCCAGCCAGGACTCCTTACATCCCAGCTTTTTGTCCAACCAAGTCGCGGTCAGTTGAGGAAGGTGAGATCGCGTAGGACCGTCCTGTTTTTTCAAGTGTAGAGGTAATGGCGCGAGTAAAGCCTTGGAAGAGCGGCGGAATTTTGATATACACTATATTACTTATTAGGATTGGTTTGAGATATTTTCATATTTAGTCTTTTTAGTAGGCGTTTGTTTAAACCTATTGTTAAAGTTTGTTTGATTTGAGAATAACTATATATTTATTAGTACACTAAACATCATAGGTTGATAATTTTTTTTTGCCTTTGTTCATACTTGCATAGTAGATGCGGTAACAAATGCTTATTTTCCTGAGCTTGTTTAGAGCATTGCAGAAGATTGTCTTATTCTGTTAACTAACATCTTGTTGTCAATTAGTTTTGTTTTTTTCCTTTGGTCGATAATTAGTTTTGTTAAGAGATTGTTAATTTCACATGTACATCTCCAACAAAGCCGGAGGATTTCCTTATTCTGGCTATCAAAAGCCAGTTGGGATTATTTCCACCCCCCTCTTTGACCGAAGCTTCTCGTTTTATTGTTAATATTGACCATGATCTCCATTAATTTAGAAATTCTGTCAACTGTCAACTCAACTTTACCACTGCTCTCTTATCTCTTACAGTAGAAATCCCATTATGTTATTGACAAGTCATGTTTAAATATTTTTGTGAACGATAAAATTATAAGCAATACGAATAATTATTTTCAAGAAAATATTTTTTCAAATCATTTATTTTTTGCGAAATAAATGCATCTATTGAACTTGAAGCGAAACTAAATTCTTGGCTTGAGCCAAGAGAGTTTTCTGACTGGTGCAATGCTACCGTGAGTCTCTGATGAAAGCAAAAGAGAAATTTGAAGACACGAGAACACATGTTAAAGGGGATAATTGCACTAGTGCCATACTTTTTATACGGCGTTTACTTGAGTGCCATGATTCTATTTTTTTTTTTTTACTCATTTGAGTGGAACATCAGTGTAAAATTAACCACTTAAGCGCCATATCTAATAAATCGTCTTACGCAAATTTTTTTCTTAATTTTCATTTCGATGTGAAATATTTAAAATAAACCAAAGTCCAACATGAAGATTTTTGTCCAGCATGGCAAGAATTTAACAAACATGGTCATTTCTTGCTGTTTCTTTGAAACCTTCCCTAATTAGACGACGTTGTTTTCAAACTCTCTTTCTCAAACAACACCGTTTTCATACTCTCTTTCTTCTAGTTACTTAAGTGATCACTTTTAAAAGGTCGATGAACCCTAGTGTTTGCTTCTAAAAAATTATTGCATTAAGACGATCATTTGTGAAGTTATTGGAACTTCTGCTGTCCTTCAATCATACTCTCAAGCGACGTCGTTTGCCTTCTCAAAAGTTGACTTCAACTTTTCGACACACCACGTCGGACATGCCAAGTCAAATGATGTATTATAAATTAATGCATCGTCGGCTTTTCCAGCGAGGCAAATAGACCATGGCACTCGGCTTTTTTAGCGAGGCAGATAGACCATGGCACTCAAGTGGTCGAATTTTCAAATTTATGATATTCAAGTGAGCGTTGTACGAAAGTTAAGATATTCTTAGTATACTTATCCTCAAGTTAAAGATTGACTGGATTTCTTAAATCAAGGGCATTATGTTGACATAACAATGAAAGGAGTGTGACAGCCCCACCCTATTTTAATTGTCCTTTTTCCATTTCATCATCTAATTCGGAGGTAATTTGGTAATTTCTATTTAAGGAGACAAAAACCACTTTTCCCTTTTAATTGTTACTACGAGTGTTCACGCAACTCGGTGATTGTGCGAGAGGAAGAAAATGCGCCATTCTGTCTTTTCTTGAACATAATCAAGTAAGGGGGCATAGTTTATATATGAAAAAGAAGACTTAGAAATAGGTTAAATCTTCTCTAAACACACTAAACTAAGTCTCCCGCGAAAATAATTATTGCGGAGAAAATTGGAAACAAAATTATAATGGTATTCAAGCAAATTATTCGTGTTTAATAATCTTCATAGCCTCTCTAGCTACATATCGTATTGAGAGAGATCTATGTTGGGAAATTCCGTTACGATGTTTTGAAGATGACAAAATAATCAATGGTTACTGATGTGTTTAACTGTTGAGTAACCAACTGAAAAATGCACAAGCCGTAATGCAGATGATGTTATAACAAGATCGTCTTAAGGTGAGGAGTATACTATTCTATCGATGGTGAACAAGGCATTGGGCGTAGATATGTCTACAAACTGGAGGTACCTTAATAGAAGATGAATAAGCCTAGAATGGGAAGTATGGGAAAACCCGAAGGTACCGTGAATATGTGAATAGCGAGGTAGAGCCACCATTGCTCATATGCTTGGAAGGATGGATATCATCGGGAAGCTTGAACATGACCGGAAGCTTGATATAATTGGGGAATCAAATATCACCAGAAACATCTTATATAAGCGAAGCGACTATATTACCTACATGACACTTTATTACGTGCTCTTGAGTCTGAGAAAATATTAGGTGAGTTGAATATGCCACGTGGTGGGATGGTATAACACTCCATTCAATAAATGCCGCTTGGCAAGATGGGTCCCGTTGTAAACCTTTACTCTCTCCCATCTGTCTCTCTCTCTTCTCCGTTACTTCTCTCCCTGCACATTATCTTCCCGCCGTTAACCTTTCCGTCTCACCCACTTTTCACCATCTTCTTCTTCTTCTTCTTCTTCTTCTGGTACACATACCAGAAGCACACCACCGCCATTATGGACCCACAATACAGAAGCAGAGCTTCATTTTTGTTTCTTCTTTTATTTTTGGGGCCATAATCTCTGCATTGTGGCCGCGAGCGACGAGCGACCATGGCTCCAGATCTGGCCAAACTTCCAGATCAAGCTGTCCTGTCCGGCATTGCTCAATGCCAACGACGACCACGGACATGGATGAGCGTCGTCCATGGCTGGCCGCGAGCGCCGTCTATGGTGGATGGGAAAGATGGATACCCAAGGGGGTCAATAGCATGCCCGAACGACGCCGACAACAGCCATGGATGAGCGTCGGCGTGCTCGTGAGCGGTCGTCAATGGTTGGCTGGTGACACTGCAATTCAAGCGCGAGCGTCGTCCATGGTCACGAAACACAAAAAAAGAAACGGAAGAAAACAGTGAAAGAAGAAAGAGAGTAACAAAGGAGAGAGAAGATCTGAAAGTGGAGTAACGGGGGATTGCAAAATCTGACCGGTGGGCCCTATTCGCCATGTGTCATCGGCTGAATGGTGTGTTGCATAGGCTACATGGAGTATTCAATTCACCTAATATTTTCCCCAGTCTTGAGTCTTGATAGAGATATCCCATGATAATCTTTATTTGAATATTTATAACAACTAGTCATCTAGCTTGGATTCCTACACAAAGATATTGATTAAATATCAATCTTGTGGAATATCTATGCAGAAGATCTTCATTATGCGTGATCTAATATGTTGACTCTATTCATGGAAATTACAATATTACTGGAAGATATGATTGTATGGGCATAACAACTAAATTGATCCTCTTGAAGATTTTCCAACGGCTAGTTTGGAGTATGTGGATTATATATGAAGATCAACCTACACCGATGAAGATAGAACCCGTGAAATAGAGAAAGCTATATGCACTTGTACTCTTATTGAGTTGATAAGCGAGAGTTCATTTATTGAAAGTGATTATCACTTATCGTAATCTAAGTGATGAGTGTACTGGTGTCGTAATAGTGCTTGGGTGTATCTATTGGCTTTAAGATTGCTAATGGAATCTAGCTAGTACGTCATTAATTTGAGAGAGTGGACATAGGCTTACACCAAGCCGAACCACTATAAAGCTTTATATGCATTGTTTTCTATCTCTCTACTTATTTCAATATCTATTTGATGAAAGCGCATTGTACTTGATCTAATCAACTTACTGCTTTTTGCTTTTATTTAATTGGACATTTTTATTCTATAATATTTTGTCAAGTTTATTAGAATCACTTATTTAGCCCGCTCTAGTTGATACTATTAGCCAATATCAATTGGTATCAGAGCAATGTGCTCATTATTTTAAAATGTTCACTTCTGAGTTAACAATCCATTATTGCTGGTATGCTTGGATAAGGTATTTTTGAAGGACAGTGCAACTCTAGACCTCCCTACTCGACTTTGATGGGAAATACTATGATGTTTAGAAAAACAAAATGAAAGCTTTCATTAGATCCATAGATACTTTGGTGTGGGACGTGATGCAAAATGGTGTGAATGTCGCACCCACAACAACGCGTATACTCGCACCCACAACAACGCGTATACCTGCATCCTCGGGGACTTGAGAAACAAATAAGAACACAATTCTACACTTACAATTGTGCCAACGGAGTTGGCAAAAAGAGAAGCTCTGGATGCTAAAGCTCTTTATCCTCTTTACCGTACTTTATCTCCTACTGAACATAATTGTGTCTTTTCTTATGAAACAATTAAATATATATGGGACAGGTCACAAGTAACCTTTGAAAAAAACGACAGAGTCAAGGAGACCATGACAAATATTTTGCTTAGCAAATATGAATCTTTCAAGATGAGATTGATGAAATAGTTACAGACATGTTCAATAGGTTTGCTGATATCATCAATGGTCTCGCGTATTAAGGGAAGTCAATTTCATATGGAGAAGAAGTAAACAAGTTTTGCGAAGATTTCAAAGGACTAAAAACAACATTAAAACTCCCATTCGAGAAACACATAGGATTATGCCTCTCATCATCACTATTGATGAACTCATTGGAACTCTAATGTCACATGAAGTTGAACGTTTAAATGAAGAAGAAGATCCTAAAGGTAAAAAATCAACATATTCACGACTCAGATGATACAAATTCTGAAGAGGATGAAGAAGACGATGAGGACCTTGCCTGAATAGTAGAGAAGTTCAGAAACATGGTAAAAAAAGGAAGAAACTTCAGAGGAAGAAAACAGAGCTAGGAATTAGAATAAAGAAGACTCTTCAAGAATAAAAAAGAACGTAAGGACAGTATTTGTTTCGACTTATTAAGCCATATTGTCCTTACTAAAGAAGAAAAGAAAGTGTGAAAGAAGATTAAAAGGCTCTAAAGGCAGAGACTTAAGACTGCACGGAGGGCAAGAACAGTGATGAAGATGAGTATACAAACTTTTGTTTGATGACAGATTCAGAATTAGAGGAAGAGAACAAGGTAAGTCAATCGAAAATCTCTGATGAAGTATCTGAATATACTGATGAATTATATTTTGAGTACAATTTTGCTTCAAAGAAATCTCGGAAAAAGACTACGAAACCCTTTTTTCTTTCTTTGTCGGGCGACTTGAAAGGTGCTCTCAATGTACCACCATACGAACCCAGACAATAGATAAATTGTGTCTGACCCAAGAGTTTCAGTTTGCTTCGACATTTTCGAAAGACTTGTCGCTTTTGTAGGAATTACTACAGGAGCCCTATACACGTTCTATGTTTCAGATTCGAGCTTATCGACCGGAAACGAAGACTCTACCAGTTCCACTACAATTAATATGGAATCTTCCGATTCACGACTTTCTTATTTGCATTTTGGAGCCCAAAATCCGGAACCAGGGCTGTTTGCGGGTCCCTTGGATAATGGGCGACAGCTATTTCGGTTCAGACCGCTGAGCATCATTTGGATGGGCCGAGGCTATATGGGCTTAGGCCTTTTGATGGATTTCATTTTCTGGGTTATTTGGATAGATTCAGAAAAAGGAGTATGTGAAGTTGAGGTAACAGAATCTTTCAAATAAAGAAAATATTGTTATTTTAAACAAAGAAATTTTGGAAACTAAGGAAATGCGAGATTTACTTGAAAAAGAAAATGTTTCTTTCAAAGGAGACATTACAAAAGTTTCCAAAAAGTTGTTTTTTGGTTCAAAATTTTTAGAACACATTCTTTCCATAGAAGTTCCGTATTTTAATAAAACTAGACTTAGTTTTGAAAAAGGAAGTTTGACAAAAAATGATTTTCGAAATTTCAAGAAAAGATTAAGGTGTAAGCCTTCAAACAATGTTTACAAAAATCATTTTCGAAAACATTTTATAAAACCTGTTGACCGAAACTTCTGTAAGTGTTCAAATTGTGTGGATTCAAATCATTTCATGCAAGAATGCCCAAAAGTTTGGAGACAATCCAAAGGGATTCTCTGGCTAATGAGAAAGGACCTAAGCAAATTTTGGTATCAAATAATAGATAAGATTGTTCTTCTTGAAGTAAATCAAGAAAAATAGAAAGAGAAATTGGTAAGGAAATTCATGTTTTTAAATTTCAATCTGTGTTCGGTACATACTTTAAATGTCTATAAATTCCAATTGTATTGATCTTCTTTTGGCATGTTCTATAATTTTAAATTCCAATTGTATTGATCTTCTTTAGGAAAGAAATAATTTGACTTTTGGACTGATTTTAGGCTCCCTAATTTTGAGCCGCTCGTCCACTTTCCATTTGCAAGATTGAACTATTAATTTTTGAAGCAAACCGAATTAGGGTTTCAATTTTCGATTGAATGGTTGTTAGGGTTTCACATTTGGGAATTTGCTTCAGTTTGGCGATTTAGGGTTTTTATATGGGACAATCTTTCTAGACAACATCGTTTAGGAGTTATATGTTAACTAGACATGCCGGTGAGCCATGTTGGTCTAGGAAATTAAAAAAAATGGACACATCGGATTTTTGGCGACTTAGATCGGAGTTGGCACTTAACCGATCATTTTAAAAAAGAGTGGTATTTAATTGATTTGAAAAAAAGCTCTTAGTACTAAAATGAGCGCCGTGCAAAATTTTTGGCACTGCTAGTGCCTTTAGCCCTTTTAAATGATTTTGAATACACTTAAAATAAAACAACTCCATATGCAAAAAAAATAAGTGGAAATTTGCACGTGCATTTCACGTGCAATTTTCGGGCCTTGGCCAGGAGCATTTTCATTCCAAAATCATCGAAGGATAATCTAAATATAATATTAACCTAAAATTTTCGCAATTTAACTCACTTTCATATCCAATGTAACGTGAATAGTTACACAAATTTTGTTGCGGAAGCTAAGCGATCAAACAATAAAATTGATAGAATAAGAAAATAAATCAGACACCAGATTTACGTGATTCGATCATAGTGACATATGTTCACGGGGAGAGCAGCACGGTATTTCACTATAGATCAAGCGATACAACGGAGATTACAACCACACTCGAGTCACTCAAACACTCTAAGTGTTTCCTAAGCCCTAATTACACCTAATAACTCGCACAGTGTTTAGCCTAACAATTTTTCACGAAATAATCTCTCAATCTCGCAAAAGAATTGTACACTAATCTTAACACAAGATTAATTGCTATGAACACTTGAATTCTTGGTGTAATTTCACGAACAAAATCTCAGGGAGATAAACCCACGCCAAGCACTCGACGTCAACCGCGGCACTTCAAGACTTCTCTTCGCTCTGGACATGAACAACATAAAGACCACGCTCTGCACACTTCAACTTCTTCTTTCCAAGGTGCCCACGATAGAATATATTTATAGCAAAAAAGAAGAATACCTTCAGAAGCCCACGTCAACATGGATTAGGAAATCATGTTATTCGGTCAACTAGTCAAAGTTTGAACTTTCCTCTTCTGGCCGTGAATTCCACAAGAATTAGGAAAGAATAATATTCTTTCTTTCTTTGCTGATTCCAATTTCAAATCATGAAATATCCAAATTTAAAATATTCAAACCTCCACACAAATAATTTTGAGTTGGGTTTCGTTTACAGGCTCAAACTCGAGACATATATTTTAATAATTTAACTTAAAGTATTATCAATCAATTTTAGATCTGGGCAAGGCCGGGTGAGAATCGCAACCATCGCTAGCAATCAGTGAGGGCTTCACTGCCCTCACCTAGTGGCTGGTGAACTCTCGCAACCCTCATCGATCACAATGAAATAAAAAGAAGGAAAAGAGAAGAAATGAAAAAAGAAAAGAAAAAATTATTACAAAATTCAGAAAAATTATGAAAATTTTAAAAAGTTATCAATGTCAGCGTCGCCGTGTAAAGTGATTTGGCCATGTAAAAAAGATAACACGACACACTAAAGTCAACTCCAGAGACCTTGCTTTGGGAAGTCAACTTCTCCAGCTTTGATTCTGTCATTCCTCCTCCGCCGCACTAAAGTTTCCTCTTTCTTCCATCTCCGCCATCTTTCCCTTCTCATTACTGAAAGAGACATCTGTTTGAGCACCACTCCATCGAACTCAATTGCTGCTTCGCCTTACTCTCGCAACCATTCTGCATCATCTTGACCCCACGTCCTATTTCTTCCGTTTCCCTCGATCCGATTTTTATACATTAAATCGATTAACATTCAATCCTTCTTCCTCTTTTTCCTCCTCCACATCATCTTGCAACCATGCATTGACCTACGGAACTCTATGTTTCACATCCTCTTTCCTTCCCGCATCATCAAGCACAAGCTTTTTATTATTCTTCATTTTCTTATTGTTCTTCCTTTGCACCGCAGAAATTGTTTGATTCGCCTTTATCCTTGCGTTTTTTTTTCTTCTATCCAGATTTTCCTCACGCTTGCTCCCCAACATATACTCTTCTGAGTTTGAAGAAGTTTCTCCATCTGCACTCAAGCTTTCCAACACGTAAACAATGAAATCCTCATCACTGCCATCATCAGCCTCAGATGAGCATCTGGACGTAGACGTCAAATAGTCTGAGCTAAGATCAGCCTCAGGATCTCGGGTCACTGATACAGTGTTCTTCCGAGACACATTCTATGCATAATTGTCATCCTCGAATTTGAAACTCCCGACACTTTTCTCAATTTGTTAGCCAAAACTTCTCACTTCACCGCAGCTTATCAAGTCATCATCAGACTAAAAATCTGCGCATTCCTTGTCATTAGAGTCACCACCAACATCATCAACAGCAACAATGTTCTTTAATCTTTACGAGAAGCCAGCTGTCAACTTCATTATTAGTAATGATGATGGCCCCTCGCCGTCATCCTAGGAAGCTAAAGAAAGTTTTAAATCTCAGAGGACTTATCTATTGTTTATCAGTCAATTACAATTTAGCTGAATCATAGATAAAATTATTTTTATTTTTATGTTCATCTCAATGAACTCTTTTAAATGATTTTGGATATACTTAAAATAAAAGAACTCGAAATGTTAAAAAAGTAAGTGAAAAATTGCATGTGCATTTTACGTGCAATTTGCATGCCTTAACTAGGGGATTTTCATTCCAAATCATCGAAGCATAATCTAGATTTCAAATTAACCTAAAATCTTCCGAATTTAACTCAATTTCATATCCAACATAACATGAATAGTTACACAAATATAATTTTCAGTGCTATCAATTAATTTCAGATATGAGTAAAGTTGAGTGAGAGCCGCAACTCTCGTCAACAGTCAACAAGCTCTAGTGACCCTCACTAACCACAGTGGAAAAAAATGAAGGAAAAGAGAAGAAAAGAAGAAAATTAATAAAAAAAATAAAAATGTGGTAACCTTTGCCACTAGACTAAATGTTTCGTCACAATCTGGCCCATACTTACGAGAGAATCATTGAACAACTTATATCTTTCTATTTACTAGTCTAGTCACGTTTTAAGGTTGTAGACCCATTTGCAAAATATTGTGCGTGCCTCTTTAGGTGGTGGCACAAAATCACATGTCTTATTTTTCTTCCATAGCCTTCTTTCATTCTTCCCCTTGTGAGGCCTCCTCGTATGTAAATGGTTCTATGTCTCCGACATCTTTAGTCAAAGCTGCATTTGCATATCTAGGATTTGTGAGGCCTCCTCGTACGCAGATAGTGTTGGGAAAACATCCCTATGGAATTTTAAAGATTCCATTGTTGTCTTTTATACTAATGTTTACTATGACGATTGCAGAGGGTGAAGTTGGTTAATGGATTACAAATGATTCCTTGTATCAGCAAAGACGAGAAACTAGGCTTTGACAAATAGGAGAACAAGTACCAATGTAAGTGGTATCTCATGGTAACTTGGAAGGACCAGTTAAGCTAGTGTTTTTGGAAGTCTTTGGGTAGCAATAAAGGTGGAACGATTATTGGTAATGTTGTCACGTGTCATTTGATCAGTATCGTCACTAAAGATCGTCCACCAGATCACTCACAATCTGCACCGGCGATAGTGTGCATAAGATTGTGATGGTGATGCACTGGCTCTGACGATGGTGAAATATACGTTGGAAGATGACCGTCAATGGTACAAAAAATAACTGTTACAGGATTGGACTCTATAGTTGGAAAACCGAGAAAGAAATTAGAAAAGCAGCTCACGGTTTTTCTTCTTAAGGATAGTGGCAGCATACTCCATTTTAGAAAACCTACGATAGTGAGAGAAAGCAATTGCAGGAGCTGTCCCGATTTTGTCTAAAGTATCGAATGACTCTGAAACGGCTAGCTAGGTGTCCTTGAGGTCTCTAATGAGTAATTTGAAGACTTTAGCATATAAGGAGCAACAAAGCTAAGAAGAGTGTTGGCCACATTAACTACTGCATCAACTATCATTGCTAGAATTGTCTTTGATCTTGTTGTAAATTTCTCTTTGTATTGGTTTAGCACTATATTGTGTGAAAGTAACGTCACTGGCCAGTTTTAACTTGCATTGTTGATTTCTAGTTGAATCCAGCCACTGTTAAGACTATTAGTTGGAGAGTGGACATAGGCTTGGGTATAAAGTTGAACCACTATATATCGCCATGAGATATGTTATCTCACTCTATTTACATATTAGCATTACACATGTCAACTTGCATCTGACACTATCTTGTGTGCTGATTGGTTAATATTCCATGAAAGTTTTACAGTATCTTCATACAAACTATACAACCCCCCCTTTCTAAGTTATATTGTTAGTATCAACAATTGGTATCAGAGCTCGGTTGCTTGTATATCGAATTACGTTACTTATGAGCATAAAGATCTATTTACATGACTAACCTTGGCAGTTTCTTTGCTCATGACTCTCATGCTCCTAACAAGCCTCCATATTTTAATGGATCCAACTATTGTTACTAGAAGTAGCACATTCAAGTTTACATTAAAGTGACTGACCTACTTATGTGGGAAGTCATCGAGAATGGACTTGTTGTTCTAACTAGAGCACTTTTCCAAGCTGCTCAACAAGAAGGCGATGATCAACCTCCTGTTGCTGCCGCCGTAGCTCAACTCAAGGAAGCTAAGAGAAGACAAGCTCATCTCTCTCTCTCTCTCCTTCCGAGTTTAACAGAATCTCTTCGTGTGTTACAGCGAAAGAAATCTGAGATTGACTTCAAGTTACATTTGAAGGAACTGATTGTCTGCGGGAAAGGAAGATGAACATTCTTCTCAGAACATACGAGACGTTCAAGATGAAATAAGATGAGACGGTCATGCAAATGTTCATAAAATTTATGGAAATCATGAATGGTCTTACCAATCAAGTAAAGATCTTCACTAATGCTGAGAAAGTGAACAAGCTTTTGAGAGCCTTAGCAAAGGAGTGGAGTCAAGTGAAGACTTCAGTTCGTGAGACAATGAGAATTCAATCAATCAAGATGGATGAATTGATAACTCTAATGTCTTACAAAGCTGAACACTTCAACGAAGAATCCAATGCCAAAGGTAAGAAGGCTATTACTTTCACATCTAATTACGATGATGCAGGAAATCCTTAAACATCCGATGAAGATAATGATGATGACATGGCTCTATTTACAAGAAGATTAAAAAGCTTGATGAGGAATGGAAGCAACTACAAAGGAAAAAGGCAAGTAAAATTTTGAGATGGAAAGAGACCTTTGAAAGCAAAAGATGATTTCAAATGAAAGGAGGTGGTCTATTACAAGTATCGGAAACCTGGACATGTCAAACCTGACTGTCCTCTCCATAAGAAGAAGAAAGGAAGGACAAAAAAGAAGAAGTGTGCAATCCAAGCTGAAACCTAGAGTGACATGCGAAAGCAGCGATCAAGATGCTGATCATGCCAGCATATATCTCATGATTGATTCAAGGTTGGCGAGGAAATTGAGGTGAAAAGACCGAGTACCAAATGGTATATGGATAGTGGATGCTTGTGTCACATGATCGGAGATCGATGCTGAAAAATTCCTATCCTTATCCCAAGTTGATGGAGGAACTGTCAACTTTGAAGGAAAATATAAAGGAAGGATAGTTGGTAAAGGCAACATCAAACTTGGAGAGCTTATCATTGAAGATGTAACACTAGTCAAAGAACTAAGGAACAACCTTATAACTATCAGTCAACTTTGTGATAAAGGATACGTGATAAGCTTTAAAGATGGTGCAGTTTTGCGCTTGCACTAGTACTTATTTTTGCAGATAATGCAAGCACAAGGCTGCACTAAAATATTTGAGATTGGTCCTTAATGCTGCAGTGTTGATTTTTATGCATTGGAATGTGTATATGCAAGGTGTGTTGGCAAGCAAGTGGTCGTCATGCCATGGGGGAGTATTTCAGAAAGTGAAACCAAAATATCACTTTTTAAAAAATTGAACAGCACAAGTGATCACTTCTTTACAATGATTGGCACGAAGTGATCACTTTTAAAAAAAAATTGGCACTCAAGAGATCACTATTTACAAAGTTTGGTACTCAAGTAATTACTCGTGAACTTGTTACCCCTCGTGAACTTGATCAACCATTGCAACAAACCAGCAAACCAACATTTCAATACAAATCAAGTTGGACGATGTCAAAAAGGTCAAATTAGAGAACTTGCCATTTTCACTTGGACTGAAATGGCAACAAGGCAAGTTGAATATGCCCATGCTTAACTGAATTCCAATCCCATATATAGTCAAAATCATCTAGGTTTGCAACAAGCCTACATTTCCAGCAAAGATTGCAGCAAATCAGCATAACACTAAGAATACACAACTAAACTAAACTTACAAATTACCCCAATACACTATGGAAGACTGAGAAATTTCTCATCATTTACTTTACATTTGAGCACAAAATAGGCCAAATAAAACAACGACGACACAAGTAACACTCAATAACACTTTCTTTCACTTTTCATCCTTGAAACTTCATTCTTTAAATGATTGGCCAGAGATGCTAAGGCATTCATTTTGTTTGCATTGAGTCAGCATCGTCCAACTCGTTTCTTAATGTAGGTGGAGGTTGATGTTGTCTTTCAAATAGCTCCAAGATCACCTATGTTGCTTGACCTATAAATTTCACATCGACTCATTTGAAATATTTGCACTTCGACCCTTCTCCATATTTGGCGCATCTAGGGAATCTTCTCTCGAGATTCAACTGGTAACCTATAATAATAGTATTATTTATCTTCTTCTTTGTTTCGTTGAAATGAATTTGAGCCACTCGTCACTCTCCTGCTTTCCATTTGCAAGATTGAGCTATTAATTTTGGGGCCAAACTGAATAAGAGTTTCGATTTAGGGTTGTGGTCGATTTAGGGCTTTCAATTTGGGAATTTCCTTGTAAGTTGTGATTTAAGGTTTATATTTGGGGCAAAACTTGTAGATGACATCGTTTAGGGGATAATATGCTGATTAGGCAAGCCGGCGAGCCACGTCAGCCAAAGAAATTAATAGAATATGACAACGTTGGATTTCCAGCCACGCTAATTGGAGTTGGCACTTAATTGATTGCTCTTTTTAAAAAGTAGCACTTAAGTGATTCGAACAATTTTTTGGCACTAAAGTGAGCACCATACGAAACTTTTGGCATTTTTAGTGTCCTTAGACCCACTAATTGATGAGGTGTGAATTCCCTTAGAAGTTCTCGTTAAAATACATTTCGAGTTTGAATCTGTTACGTGGGACTTGATCCAATGGAAGTCCATCCCATAAGATCGTAGGAGAGCACACCTAACGGGATCAATCCAAGGTCGAAAGCAAATATTCCAACGCTAAACGTTCTTGTAATACTTATTTTGCCGAAGTGCGTGAACAACATTGTTGGTGTTCACCGTGGTTCGAGGTGCTTAGGCTACCGCAAGTGAAAAAGACCCTTCTCCATGTCAACGTGTGACGAAACAACAGCAGTTGAAATTAAAAAAAGCAGAAAACACAAAAATTTTGTTTGTTTAGTGAAAATTAAATGATTTTAAAAATATTTTCTAAAAAATAATCGCTTGCATCACTCAAAATAATTAGCTAATAAGAAAAATATTTTCATTATCGACAATAATTTATATTTAAATCTTTTCATAAACGATGAAAATATTTTTAATTGATTCATCTTTGCAAAAGATGCAAACGACCATTTTTAATAAAATGTTTTTTAAAAAAATCATTTTTCAGAAAATAAATGCGCTCGCGATCAACATTAATCTTTTGTTCCTCGTGGAGCACGTTGATTATTGATACTCCACGTGAAGGAAAGATCAAAAGAGCCCGCTTCACGTGAGACCATAACTGTAGCGACAAGTCAACAAACAACAGCGACTACGTCCTCTTATGAAGGATTCGTGAATGTATTTGTCTCGACTTAGCACATTCATGACCTTTTTGGCCATACCCCGTTGATTTATAGCACCAGCGTCAATGTCGCCCCTTGTTATCTTTTCAGGCCACGTTAGCATTCAGTCTTTCTTTAGAAACAAAACAGGACATGTTCCTAACTTTTATGTGTTAAAAACGTTTCTTTGCTAAACGTTATCACTCAGTCTTGTTGCTTTGTTGGTAAGGCAAAATATTACCCAGCCTACCGAACATTAACAATCTTTCACGTGAACACGATTCAATCTTCCCTAATGTATAGACTTTTCTGTTGACCAAAAACTTTGTATAGAGCTCAACAGCAAAGGGCAATTGCTTCTCCGGGCCAAAACAAAGGACAATGTCCGCCGAGTTCTTTGACTCAGCCTTTTTTCAAAGAGGATCTTTAGGGTTTGGCTTGTGCTTGTGAAGACTGGTTTGCAAATCATTGCACGGAGCAAGCTGTTAGCTTATCATCGATTCTTGATTATAATCGTCTAAAAGGCCACTCAAAGTCCAACTGATAAGTTTAGTAATCGGTTTGAAAAAATATGACGCAACGAAAGACGCAAAATATTTTTGATTTTACATGGATTCATGGGTGGATTCACTTCATTGAAGTTGGTCTACCAAGGCCGGTGATTTTTTCAATTAAGGGTGTGTTTGTTTCGCGAAAAATGAATGATTTAAAAAATATTTTCTAAAAAATATCACTTGAATCATTTATAGAAATGAATAAACGAAAACTATTTTCATTGTCCACGAAATTGTTTATACATAAATTTTCATTCATGATAAAATTTTTTATTCATTTGCTAATTATTTCAAGAAATCATAATTTGGAAAATATTTTTAAATTATTCATTTTGAGCGAAACAAACAGAGCCTCGGTCACCAAATTTTCTTTTTACTCCTTTAATTGAAGAGGATCATTAGTTGGGTCAAGGTCAAGTAGTAGTAAAATCCGCCGTTTGTGAAACTTACTGGAATTAATGGGAGTTCTTTGGTGACATCCCTCATCATTAGGAAGTTTGATGTATGCTAAAATGTTTGATGATGACGAATCATGGTCATTTTATAAGATTGATCATTTCATAATAATTGACTATCAAAATATATCCTTTGCTCCCTCCTATCACCTATCTAACATTTCATATATTAATTATAAGGCTAATGTTGGCCAGCCATGCCATCTTCCCTACGACTGTCATCATTAATTACCCTCTATGGGACTTGCACTTCTTGCTGGGCTTTCTTTAGGTATCTAATAACTTTGCTTTTGCTCGCCGGTGGCGCTTCTCTCCTAACTATTGCCCATTTCTTCTGGAATAATCTTTTTAGGAGGGACAATTTTACATATTTCTGCCAAATCCTTCTATTATTAAGTACGGCTGGTACCATTTCGATGTGTTTCGATTCTTCCGAACAAGAGAGGTTTGATGCTTTTGCGCATGGACATCTACCACCGCTTCTCTTCACTCTCCCATTTTTTTCACCGTCTTTTTTTTGAGAACCGCGTAAAGTTCCACCTAAAAAGGTGAATTGATCTTTCCTTATATCAACTAAACTGAAGTAATGAGCTAATGATGGTCGAAATTTCTACGAGTATGTCATTGAATTCATTTGAGACGTCAGCAAAACACAGATTGGTGAAAAATATGGTCCACGGGTTCCTTTTAATGGATCTATGTTCCTATTTATTTTTGTTTCGAATTGGTCAGGGCTCTGTTTCCATGGAAATCTTAGAGTTACCTCATGGGGAGTTGACCGAACTAAATAGGTACTCGGCCAAGTAATCCACATACATGATAAAAGAGCATTCCTGCCCTAGTGTACTTATCCACTGACATTGAAGGAGAAGAATGACAAGGTAGCTAGTAGCCTTTTTCCCTATAGTCTTATCAGAAGTTCCCTAGCCGTAGCGCTTTCTGTTATGATTCCAAGTCTTGCTCCCACTCGTGTATTGATTTCAATGTTTTTCGATTTATCTGTGAGTTTGACTTAGACCATTGGTTAGCTCGTAGGCTCCTTTCAGTACCCCCTTGTCTTAGACTCAAGTTGTTTTTTTAATGACCATGGTATCTTGCCTTGTTGAATGACTAAGTCGCAAATAAACGTGATTAGTTGAGTCCCTCCTATCAATAGTAATTGAAGAAACGGATCCACCTTGAACGTGATGGGAGCTTTCTTTATTTGGCTGTTTTCAAGAATAGCGTGGAACTTTCTAAGTTATTTTTCAAGAAAAAACCATGCGATAAGAATTAAGACCCACATTGCAAAGGGTCGCAATAAAAATATGTTTTTTGCCATTATTATATCATGCATTCTAATTTTGGCTCACTTTTTACATGATTATTAAGTCAGAGGTAACTTGACCTAGGATTTAGCTATTTCTAGTCATAAAGAACTCCTAATTTTATTATTGATTTATTTAGGGAAAAAAATTTTCCAGCTATTTATGTAATGAAATGGTGATTCTATTTGTAATACGTCACTTAATCATGATACTATGAAACACTTTGTAAGTTGATAAGATTAAATCAAGTGACCTCCAGTTTTTAAATTTAAAATCTCGTTATGACCTGACCAATTAGGCTGACCGTTTAATAATACAAGAAAATTTGAAAAAAATGTCCGAAAAGTATCCTTAATTGCAATGTATTTCCAAAAGCAACTATAGTCTGAATCGAGTTCTTTTTAAAAGTGTTTCCGTCCATATAAAGTAAAATGCTGGTCGATGTAAAATGAAAAGACAATAACCGAAAATTTCTATACCATACAATAAGTTGTAGGCACAATAATGATATATATGCACCACAAAAAGTATTTTTGTGGCAATTTATCGAGTGGGGATTAGGTTAATGACTCAAAAACTCAATATCATGACTTTATTTGATAAAAAGAATGAAATTAGGTGCCGCCTTATATTAGGCCCGAAAAATTTTTCTCGCATCGCAACGCCATTACCCTTAAATCTAACAAGCATAAAACTAAAGATTTTGAATTATACATCGTAACTATTAAAAGCAAAAGAAAATGAAAGAAAAAAAAATTGATAGAATTTGGACTAAGCACACAAGATGGAAAGCGTCTATCTCAAGACGATATGTGATACTTTAGAATTCTAAATAGAAGTGAATTTTATGAACTAAAATTACAGTAGTGTTGTACATCGTTCGAATTAACTTTAAAATAGTTTTATGAGAGAGTTCGAAAGGAAATTATATAGAAAAAAGGAAAACATAAGAAAAAGAAAGGAAAATAGAAGTCTTTTCATAATTTATATGTCATCTAAAGCAAAGAAGATCTCTTAGTTTTAAGAGATCATAATCTCTTTTCTTTTTCTTTTTAAATTATACTTGATTGGTTATTTTATAAATATTTTATCAATGATCGAATGCGCATATTAATAATTTTAATTTTTCTGGCATGCATTTAAGTTTCAAAATTTGAATATTTTTATGTTATAAACAAACTCACCAAAAAAAAATTTCAAATCGTGAAACCTTTATTTCTTTTCACATATAAATGTACAATTTCTTTCATAATATTTGAACAATTTCTTATCATTAATTAATTCTTAATATGTTTCACAATAAGACAATTTTAAATAAAGAAAAAACGAGTATAAATAGTTTTGAGCAATATACTAATATTTCTCTACTTAACGATTTATCAAGTAATGTTGTAGTTTTTAATAGACCTAATCATGGATCTAGCAGTCTACAATTTTGCTCAGGATTAGACAAAGCCACAAGCACCTGAAGGTTCTTGGTGGTCTAGGCAAAGGCATTTAGTGAGAAAACCCCGTTGAGATCAATGGAGCCTGAGCTAAGCCCAAATCGTACCTCAAAAGTTCGTGCACAAATTTTTTTTTGATAAGCGTGCTTGGGTAAAAACGTTTAGACCTAACCTCAATGCCTATCTCAAGTTGTCAAATAATCTCCTCTTCCCTATATGTAATTAGTTCAATTATTGGTTTTAGAGAATCAACACCTCAAATTAGCTCCTAAGAATCATTTCTCAATTATAGAATCATACAAACTTTAAAAGCTGCATTTACAAAAACCAACTCCTGACGACAACATTCTCACAAAAGAAAATAGGAATATGGCTAGATAGAAGCATCCTTAGAAAAGCCACAATTATATGCTCATCTTCGATGCAAGAACGAAAGGCACGAATGAGAAAATGACTGAAGAAACTAGTTTTAATTTAAGTGGGATTTGGAGCTAAAGAGTTAGCAGGGTAAACAAAGGAATCTTTAATCATGCGAGTAATAGCCAAAAAAAAAAAAAACGCTGCTACTTGTACTCTAAATCACGAACACCAAGAAGGAGACATCACGTTGTCTCAAAAGAAGAAAAGAAGAAAGTAAGAGAATGAAATTACCTCTTTAATTAGACACGTTTAATGTTAGACAAAATAAAGATTTTAAACCGACATGAAATGGGTAAAATGAAACACTCTCCCTCGAGTGAAAGTGGTGCTTTATACGTGCAATGTATGATATTGATGGAGTCACGTCAAACAAATAACTGGGAAAAAGGAAAATAGACATAATAACGAGAACGGAAAAATTGAGAGAGAGTGCCGGAATTTGAACTCTTGATTTGTTCTTTGGTATCATGTAGATAAAATAGTTTTTATAAAAGCTTAAATTATTAGGAAATGAGTAAAACGATGCATGGGTAGCATATTATTTACATTTACATTGCGTACGTAATGGTTTAATATTCTCTTTGCTCATCTAGCTGCTAGGTTTATGGTACAGTGATTCAATATATTTTTGTGTACGTGTTAGGTCGAAAGTTTGATCCCTCTTGCGCTAAGCGTTACCCCAGGTTTATCCCTCCGGCTGTTGGCCGTGCGGGGGGTTCCCCGGTTACAAAAAAAAAAAAAGTTTGATCCCTCTTATCTTTTTAGGAAAATGATCAATTTATCAGCTAATTGGCCATACTATCTTAAAATAAGAAAGTCCCACTTGATATTGGTATGTATAATTTAGGGGCATGGGCGTGGAGACGTCGACTACTCGAACAGAGGTGAGTTGATTAAACTTAGGCCTTTGATTGGTGCAAGTGGTCATAATTTAGAATGTTTTGCACATGTTTGGTGGGATTCAAATAGATGACCTCTGTTAAATATGTCTTGAATTTTATGTATTCGGTCCGGTTTATGATCCGACCCGTGGACGTAGATCACCTTGTGATCGAACAACGTAAATCCTCGTGTTTCTCATCATCTGTTTTCCGCATCGCTTTACAACAACCTCCAATTCTTGAACCGGAAATCCCCTAACATCTCAACCAACTATGCCAACTTTGAGATTATGCTTATTGATTTTTTCTATCTGCAAAATGGTAGGAAGGGCCGACCAGCACAACTGAGGCATTGCCATAAGGTCTCATATCTATCCTAAATGTTTGATTTGAGCCATAATTACCATGCATAAATCGCGACCCAAAAATATGAGGTTGATGATGTAACGCCCTGAATTTGACCCACTTTCGGGATTAATAAAATGAATGATTATTTCTCGTTTCATTTTAGTAAGTCTCATCCGGAACTTATCATTCTCGAGATACTGACCAGTAGGGAAAGGTTAATTAGGAAAACGGTACGTGGACCTAGAAACTTGACCGTGAATTGAGTTCGATTCGGAGGTACGACGAGGGAATATTTTGTGCCGACATGGGCCGGTCTAAGGGTAATGAAGGATTTAGTCTGACCAACGACATACGATCGGATCGCGGGTGATACCGCACAACCGAGAGTACACGCATTGCAAACGATCCCGTACTATTCCGAACGATCGCGACCCCTGGGACTAGCGATAAATCCTCGTACTCTCTTGGGAATTGAGACCATCATGACTCGAGTAGCCCTAAGTCGATACGCGTCATCCCCTAAATAGCCACCCATTAGTGAGAGACGCTAAAACTGCAAATTGAGTTAAATCGATCGTGGAATTTAGTCCGGATTTCGTGTCAATTTTTTGGGCGTGCGCGACTAATTTTCAAGGACGACGTCATTTTTATGTGGCCACGCATATTTGGGATCGATAGAGTCGAAAATTGGAAAATTGACCTGGGACCGAAAAATTATTGTTTTACCCTTAGGCCTAATTATCGGGTTCCGAATTTTGGGGTTATTTGGGGATTATTTTAGAGTTTTTATATGAGTTGTTTCAGCCCAATAATGTTAGAAACAATGGTCAATTGTGCCCCTAGATATTTTTGTTAGTTTTTATTCAAGCCCTTGATTAAGGGCAAGATTGTCCAAGTGGGAAAGTAGTTTACCAACCCCACTTTGCAATGTCCATATACTCTCTCTCTTCTTTGATTTTTTGACCACTTCAGCTGGCCATTTCCTCTCCCCCACGACAACTTCATCTTCTTCATTTTCCTTCTTGTTTGGCCATGAAAGGCCAAGCTCGCCGGAGGAGCCGTCGCCGCCGCCGGTGCCACCACCATGAGCCGCCGTTCCTCTTGCCTCACCACCACCACCAGTCCATCCCCCTCACCTCTCCCTCTCGCCGTATCTCTCTCTCTCTCCCGTTCCCTCTCTCTTTCTCAGCCGCTCAAGGGCCTTGCCGGAGCCGTCGCTCGCCGTTACTGTTCCTGTCTTGGATACGTAGTGGCCAAACCCTACTGGCCACCAATGGGAATGGGGTTCTGGGACGTATCTTCGAGGGTTTGGCCCCCTTGACTAGCAAATAAAAACTTCACTTTTACTTCAGAGTATGTGAATTTCCTTGCGCAATACTATATTCTTTAAATGTTTTTTGTTATAAATGTTTTTAATGGCTAAGTCACAAAACTAAAACACGAGACCGTACCTTTTTATCCAATAATTGAACTTTATCGGAATTTGTAAGATTAAAGACAAAAGCTGTCGAACAGTGAACTAATAAATTAAAACTCATTAAATTTTTTCTTCTCCGATTTTTTTTCTAAAAATCAAACTAAGCAGATTTTGATATCACTAATTTTCATGAATAAATAATGCATTCGCTCACGTAATGAAAAAAGAAGAAGCTATACGTCAATTATGGATATTATAAGACAAATTTCTTTTTGGCTGAACTTAAAATTGAATGGACATATTATATATTTATCTTTACTTGCTCGTTTCAAATTAAAAATCAATGAAATAAGCCAAAAGAGATAAATGCTTGGGAAGAATAATAGAAATTTATCACACTTTATCTTTATCTGTTTAATTGGTCGAATACATTCGAACATACTTTATCTTTATCTCTTTTTAATTTAAATTAAATTAAAATAGCAGTTTAATTATATCAATTTAATAAATTAATGCTAATTGGTCAAATTTTGCATAGCAAGCAATATGAATTTTTTAATATCAAACATTCGAAACTTGTTAAATTATAAATGTTTACACAGGAGCCACACATAATTTGTTCGTAAGTTTTTTAAATATTAATGACAGTTTTAATTATTTTTGGGAAAGTAAAAATGGGTTTTGACTTTTAATAAGTCCCAACAGACGAACCATTATTTTGGTTAATGTAAGTTTATAATAATCATTTTTTGATTTACATTTTTTAATTAATTGAACTTAAATTTTTATTTTTTTTATATGTTAGTGATTGGTCAGTTTTGCCTTCAACCCATCTTCCACTTTACATCGTTAGGTAATCTTATTGGAGATTATTGTGCTATATCTGTTGATTTATTACGTGTCCCCATGCTAGGTGGATGAACTCAAGAGACTTTCATCAAGTTGATGAGCTAGTCTTATCTTTATAATGGATTCTTTATGGCTTATCTAGATTCGTGGTAACCTATATTTATTACTTTATAGATTCAAGACCGCGCACTATCCTCCATAGATCTCTAGACAAATTTAAGTTTAATACTAGGACCAGTGGTCTCTTGTAGTGGCCTTTGACCCGTTTTTAGTTTCTGATAATCGGGCTGTACATGGATATTGTATATGGTTCCCAGTGGTAGTGCAAGTGTTTATTTTGTAATCATTGTTGTTCATTGTTTTGTGGCTATCCTTGGTTATGTGTTATAATATTGTATGGGTGGTTTTAAATACTTTCGCATGTGCTTTAAATCTCTGTTTGGGCGTTGAGTCGGTGACGCCATTCCCGGGACGCCGCTCTCGAATCGACCTTTTGCGGGGATGTGGCGTGCCGTGAAATGCGGGCGTGACAGATGAGCTTATCATCGTAGCCTCATTAATGTATTAGTAGTTAGGAAATGTTTCTACATAAGAGCACTTAGGCAACGTCTTTTATTTGCAATAAGATAAATTTTATGCATAAGTTATTCAATGTCATAAAAAAATTTACATATTGATGCTCAGAAAATTGGCGGGATTCTAATTAAATTGCTTTAATTATAAGGAGTTTAAAAAAATTACGTATATTAGCATTCATTAATTACATGGGATTTACCAAAACTAATAATTCCAAAAATAAGAAAAGAAAAAAAACACCCATTTGACAAATTTAAATTTCTTTTAGCCACCTCCAACGTTATTACCCCCCTCTCCCTCCGCTGCAGTCACTGTATCTTGCAGAGCAAGCAACCCCACCATCCTCTCTCTCCTTGATCAACACTTGCCACACGAATTCATTCTGCACACGGGCGTGCACACTCTCTGAAATGGAGGCTCTCCAATTTAACTCCTGTCCCAGTTTCGACAGGAGATTCTTCCAATAGTATCAACGCCTGCAGAGCGTGATGAAACCCTAGTGGCAATCGGCTAGAATTGACAAGGCCTTGAAATTCTGTTGCATGTCCATCAATCTAATGGAGTATAACCTTATTGGCAGCCATTGTAATTTCTCATCGTCTTCTTCATATTGTTTTTTCCTTCCTTGTGGTCCGGTAACCATCACTCTCTTGAATGTTTGGACTTTATTGAGTCTTTCTCCTTTAGTTGAATTCCAAAGTCAAGAAGCTCTTGAGTGCTTGCCTTTTCAAGATTCAACCTCTCTTGACCTTCATTATGATGAATTTATGAACCAGTTTGCTAAATCTGAAGGAGAAATCCATTCTAATGAGCATGTAGCATTCCTTCTATGTTAGCTCTCATGGTATATATTTTGCACACCAACCGTGTCGGTTTCTTCGGAATTCCTCGACATTGCTCACATGCTCTCTCATGGCCTCGATGTAGGTCTAGGTTGAATTGTTCTTGCTGTACTTTGTCAATCCCTTACATATGCTTAGACTTCTCTTTCTAATACACATCATGATCATTTCTTTGGTCCTTTATGGTTGGTGCATGGGTGGCTACGGGTATACTTTCTTAATCTTTTCTTCGACGTAGGAGTACCTCCTATTCATTGGTCTGAAGCCAACCATCCTCCTATTGAAAGAGAATTCGGTCTGTGGAGACTCCATTGTCCTCTTTATTATCCCTCGATAGGAACTTCTCTCTTTGAAGGTTTCCTTCAGGTTTTGCTTTCATCGAGGAACTTTGTCTACTGTAGAGTCTGTGTCGATGTTCTTGAGCCTAACTCTACTTATGACTAGCCTGATACCTATATTTTTTGGAAAAGCATCCTTATCCCTTATGATTTGATTGTGGATTTTTCGACCAAAGGCAAGTTTTTCCTAGGCTTCGAGGTATACAATCCACATTACTGCTCTCGCCAATTTGGTCTCACCCACAGTATTCCGGCTCCTATTATTTACTCCATGAAGTATCCTTTCTCTCGTGCCACTAATCATTGTTTTATTGATGAAACTAGTATTTCTTATTGCAATGAGATCACACGTATCATTCTTGGAAGATTTGACTATATCCATTTTGCTAGAGAATCGTAGAGCATTAATGCCTACACTGAATGGTGGGTTGAATACTGAGCATTTCTTTTTTCATTGAATGTCGACGTGGTGATGTCTAAAATCATTCATTTTCTCCCTAGACTAAATCATCCATTTGAGAGACCTTGTGATATAATGTACAACTATGATGACCTTTTTCCGGAATATCCATCTGATGAAGGTATTAGCTTTAACAATCAATACCTATAGAATTTGCTTACTTATTCTTTACCTTAACTTTTATCCTCTATTGTCTTTGTCTTGTAGACATGAGCATCACATCTTGCAAAAGAAAGGTTAAGAATTGCATCAGTACCCCTGTTGAAGTCAATCCTAAACTCATATCTAAATCTTCGATACCAGTTCATCTCCACCAAGGCACATATTTAGTAAACCATCCCTTTTTCGGGAAAATGACAAATTCCAACCCAAATGGGTCCAGCTTTTCCATTTATTGTCGCCTAGTTTGGCTCATATTTGTAATGATACTACAGTGAAGACAGAAATTAAATCTCTTCTGACTGAGTTATCCAGTTTACCTTACTCTTTAGAATGTCTGGCTATGAAGTATGCTGTCGAGGAGTTAGCTCATTCTTTTGACTTAGCTTTGATATCCTATAGGTTTGACAGGATTGCATCGATGCCTTCGACAAGCTGGAAAAATCATATCTAGATAGGCACAAGGATTTGGATAAAAAAACGTGCTATCCTTGCACGTTATCAGGCAATTGATGATATTCCATTGTAGCATTTGGCTGACCAACTCAAACAGGTGGATCAATTGGAGATTACATGCCTGGCTATGGAAGATGAGCTTTAAGAGGCCACCTTCGAAAAAGATCAGTTCTTTGAAGCTAACTGTAACTTGAAGACGCGCTAACGCAACTTTTGTCTAAGGATTGAGTAACATTTCATGTAACCATAGATTTAGCTCGTCTTGTACATATTCTATGTTGCCGTATATTAGGGTCTTTGTTTTTATTTAAGTCCATGTGTATTCCTGATCCTTGTATATATGCAACTTTCTTTTTCAGTACATATGCTCGATCAAGGAGCTTCACTTCTGACCCTCTATTTTCCTTTATGGTATTCTTTATTTAGGTGGCATTACACCATCCCTAATTGTCCAAGGCTGATCTCTTACATCAAAAGTGATCAAATCTGTAGCCGGTCATAATTACCCATATCTCTAGCAGATGATACATATAATTGTAACTCTTCACATTCTCGTATTCGGTAGATGTTAATCATAAATGTCCCTTAACTCTGATAGACTGTATCTATCCTTTTCTTGTGAAAACTGCCGGTGGATTCACTGCACACAATCTCCCATACAGCCATTATGCTCTTTCATTTCCTTTGATATCAATAGCACCCTACGACGTGTCCTTATTCTCCAATCGATTCAAAGAACCTGTCAATTGCATTTATTAGTCATGTTGCTTGAATTATGTGCGACCCCTTTCATGCCCTTTGATCTCGGTTTACCGTATCAACCCTTTTCTTGTGTAAATTGCCAGCGGACACGTTCTTCTATGTCGTTCCACTTTCCCAATATCGTGCGACGTGTCTTTACTCTCCAATCGGTTCACAAAACCTGTCAATTGCATCTATTACTTATGTCTCTTGAGTT